>DF357872.1:40892-81458 GCA_000787875.1 Solanum virginianum | reverse complement strand
CTCTTGATTCATTGTATCCTACATACTTAGTACATTCAAACATACTAATGTGTACTCTATGCCTATATGACGTTACCATGTAGGAACCAGAGCTCCACTTGATCCTCCTCCTCCACGTGGCTAGTACTATCTCTTTAAGCAAACTTGGTATTCCTCAACTCCAAGGACAATAGCTATTGATCCTATGCTTCAAGTCTCCATCTCCAATCTTCACCAAGTTCATCTCCAAGCTAAGGTATGTAGGTTTCTTTCATGAGTTCCTTTCATCCATGATATCCAAGCCTCTCTTTACTCAAATTGCATGATTTAAAGTTGATTTACAAATGGATCTTGATTACTATGAAATTCGCTACACACTATGTTAAATCTATGTAAAGTTATGACTGTTTTGCTATGTTTTTAGCTATAAATCTTTGATCTATTGTAAGATTTGAGAAAGGGTTTTGATGTATATTTCTAGAGGGTGTTGCAAGGTGTTGAGCAATGGTTTTACAATGGATTTTCTTGCATGATTTCATCTCTATATTTCATGATTTTATACTAGCATTACACACACTCTAAGTGTTTAATAAAATGTCCGGATGTGGTTTCTTGAGGAGTTGAAGGTCCAAAGAATGAGATATGATATGATTGACTATATGATAATGAAATAAGCTTATGTATACGATATAATATAAAGTATTGTATTAGACCATGCCTGATCCGCTTAACCTAGTTGAGGGGCCAACATCTCAACCACTAGGGTGATATGTGCTATCATCACTAACCTTGATGAGGGGTTTATACCTTACACACTAGGGTGATGGGTGCTATCATCACTAACCTTGATGAGGACTTTGTACCTCACACACTAGGGTGATGGATGTTATCATCACTAACCTTGATGAGGGGTTTGTACCTTACATACTAGGGTGATGGGTGTTATCATCACTAACCCAACTTGTTCTGACCTAGGATAATAAGATCAATGGGAGTCTATATAATAATTCAGAGAAAATCAAAAGTGTCCTTCCCGGTCCTCTCGTACTAGGGAAAGGTTGATGAGGGGTTTGTACCTCACACGCTAAGGTGATGGGTGCTATCATCACTAACCTTGATGAGGGGTTTGGAGCTCACACACTAGGTTGATGGGTGCTATCATCACTAACCTACCAAGGAATTTGTACTTTGGAAATCTAGCTTGGTCTCTTCTACACATATGATATTATATATGAGCATGAATTACTTAAGCATGTTTTATGTATTGATCATACCTGTCATATTGTTATATGTATGCTTATTTCCTATTGTTATGCATTTTGATGATGATGCTCAATTCTTGTTTACATTGCATCCTATATACTTAGTACATTTAAATGTACTAA
The DNA here is from genome assembly GCA_000787875.1 of Solanum virginianum. Classification (NCBI taxonomy): domain Eukaryota; kingdom Viridiplantae; phylum Streptophyta; class Magnoliopsida; order Solanales; family Solanaceae; genus Solanum; species Solanum virginianum. Next base: position 80,094 of record DF357872.1, on the reverse strand, counting down.
TGCATACTCTATACCTACATGATGTCACCATGTAGGAACCGGTGCCCAGGTTGATCATCATCCTCCTCCACGTGGCTAATTCGATGTTATTCAAGCTAGTTGGTGAGTCCTCCATTTCGGAGGCCTTAGTCTATGATTCTCCTATTATGTATTGAGACATTCTTCTTTATTATCTACTTTGACTATGAGGGTGAGCCCGGTTACTTTGTCTTGGCCCCCACTCTTATCTATGTATAGAGGTCTTTGTTGGACATGTTATGTGTCTATGCTAAGAGCCTTGACTCTATTGTTCTTGATGTCTATTATACGAGTTTGTCTTTTTTCTCTTGATTATGATGTTATGCAAACTTTCCCTAGTCCTGTTGCCCCTATTCTTATATGTTTATGTTGTATCTATTACTTCCGCGACCAAGGATGTGTAATAATGTTCTAAGAGGCTTGCTTGGGGTCCCTTTGTGTTCCCCTTGCGTCGTGTCACATCTAAGCCCTAGGCTTGGGTCGTGACAACTACCACGTTGAGGGGTATAAACCTTGACCACCTTGTCGGGAGGTACTAGGCTTGTACTGCCATGTTGAGGGGTATATACCTTACTACCTTGTCGGGGAGTTCTAGGCCCGTACTACCAATTGACGGGTATATACCTCAATCACCTTCCAAAGAGGTGCTAGGCCTCAGATTCCAAGTATTAGATATTTGGTATATGATGATGATCTCTTCCAACACATTTACTATGTTCTATACAAGCATATTTTACTTTGAGCACTGATCATGCATGTCATGTTGTTATAGTACTTCCTATTGCGTATGTATATGCATTTTGACTATGTTGCTTATCTCTTATGGCATTGCATTCTACATACGTAGTACATTCAAACATACTAACGCATACTCTATGCCCACATGATGTTACCATGTAGGAACCGGAGCTCCACTTGATCATCCTCTTTTTTCACATGGCTAGTACTATCTCTTGAAGCTAGTTTGGTGAGTCTTCAACTCCAAGGACAATAGCTATTGATCCTATGTTATGTAAAGACTCTTTTCTTTGTTTAGATGCTTATGACTATGAGGGTGAGCCCAAAAAGTTGTCTTGGCCCCCGCCCAATCTGTGTTAGAAGTGTTGTTGGACAAGTTATATATCTATGCTTTGAGCTTTGACTTTTTTGATGATTTATGCTATGGAAGATTTTCGTTAGACCCTACTTATATTCTCTTATTGTTGTTTAATTGCTTCCGCGACCAAGGATGTATAAATGAAATGCTAAGATACTTTCTTGGAGTCCTTTTGGGTTCCCATTTGTCATGTCACGTCTAGCAGGGCATTTTTCAAAGTCCATTAATTCATCCAATTAGAAGGCAAGACCTACTTATTTGAACATAATTTTTATGATTGACCAAAGTATAGCATTTGGATAAATCTTTAACAAGACCCATTTAAGAAATCATCAACCCAAAGTAGTAATATGATGGGTTCATAAATACTAGCTCATTTCTTGCATTTCAAATTAATAAACAATATTTTCTAACATGAATCATGCATGTAATTAGGAATAGGAAGTACCCATAATAAAAACAAACCTTGAAATTCAAAGACTTAGTTGGAAGGGTTTTGGACTCCATGGATGGAAGGACCCATGGATGAAGAAACCAACACCCCTTAGAGCAAAATAGAGAATAAGGTTGAAGAAAATCTTGAATTGGGTGAAGTGCTTGGAAGAAATTGGAGCTTGTTCTTCAATGGAAAATTTGGGTCTTCTTCCTTTAAAGAGATATTTTAAATGGGTAAAGGGGAAGGTTATTAGGGCATGAAAATAGGCTTACGAGGGTGTCTTTAGATTAAATGGGTCATCTTCATTGAACCATTCGGTGGTCTCGTCATTGAAACATTCGGTGGCATGCCAAATTAGACCATTTAACCGCCTTTTTTTGATAGTTTCTGAAGCTTCTCAGAGCCATTCAGCAGTTAAATCGATGGATCGCCAAATGCATTTGGTGGTCAAATTGATCGTCACCCATTTTCATCGTCCACTACTAAAAACACTGGCAAAAAGTGACAGAAGAAAAAGCAATGGACTGCAACTCTGATAAAAAGCAACGAACATTGAGATGTTGTCCGTCGCTTTCTTTAATTTTTGTTTTTTTAATTACAAAAAGCAACAGACTGTGACTATAGGTTTGTCGCTTTTTTGGCTGATTTTTTGCCAAAATTATTTTTAATAAATAAATAATTATTTAATTAAAAAAGTGAAGTTGTTTGTCACTTCTTTGATTTTTTTAAATACTTTTTTTTAAAAAATTCCATTTTATAATTTATGTAAACTTTAATTATCATTATTTTTTAAAAAGCGACTGACTACGTCACTTCGTCCGTCGTGTTTTTAGTTAATTTTTTTAATACGGAGTGACAGACTAAGCGATATAGTCCGCCGCTCCGTCTTTAATATGACAACAGATTCAGCCCATTTTCCCCCTCTCATAAGGTTATTTTCTCAATTTAAAAACCCTTCCCTCCCCTATTTCTCCATTGGCCCGCCTCCGACGCCATCCCTTGTTCTCCATCACCCTAAGGTTGTAGTTTTCTTCTACTTCTTGCTCTATTTTAGTGTTTTTATTTTTTTGTTCTTTAGAATTTTTGAATTTCTAACTTTTTAGCTAGTGTATTTCACTTATCTTGTTGATATTATGATATTACAATACTTATTTTGTTTATTTCATTGTGAATATGTGAATGAAATTGTTGTTTTGCTTTTATGGCTGTACTTTATATTTTAGTTTTTGAAATTAGATTATTAATTGTGTACTTTTGTATTGGAATATTATTCTTATGAAGTTACAATGGTATTAGCATAGTTAATTTGTATATTTTGCGTGAATTCGTGAATAAATATTTTAGGATTTTAGTTTGTATTTAGGGTTTTTTGAATGAAATTGTAAATTAGGTATTTTTTTTAGTTGGAATTGAATTGTTGTTGAAGTTAGAATGTTATTTACATAGTTAGTTTGTATATTTATTTGTGAATTAGTGAATGAAGATTTTAGGGCTTTAATTTGAATTGAATTTTTTGAATTAGATTGTGTATTGAGCTAGTGTTTTTGAGTTGGAATGTAAGTGTTATATTGAAGTTGAACTTTAAGGTGAACTTTAAACTTGAATATAATATAGAACTTAAACTTTAGTATTTGTTCAGCTGAACTTTAAAAAGTAGATTTTAAGAAGAACTTAGATTTAATTTAGAACTTGAACTTTAAGTTGTGGATTTTGATTAGATATAATTTAACCTTGAACTTTAGGATTTGTTAAGTTGAACTTTAGTGGTTTTTAACTTGAACTTAGATTTAATTTTAAACTTGAATTTTACGTTGTGAACTTTGAAGTTAAATATAAATAAAAATTTTAAACTTTAAGATTTCTTAAGTTGAACTTTAGGATTATTTTTAAGTTGAACTAAGATTTAATAATTTCATTAGAACTTGAATTTAGAATTTTAGAACTTGATCTTTATTTCTGAACTTTGAACTTGTATATAATGTAGAACTTGAACTTTAGGATTTGTTAAGTTGAACATTAGTAGTGTTTAACTTAAACTTAGAGTTCCTGTTTATCGCTTTACTGAAAATTTTATTAAAAAAATTTCACGAACATTGGAACCCTGTCCATCACTTTTTCTGTAGTATTTTTGACAGTAGAAACCTGTAATTTCTGTTTTCCCCTTGTAATTAAAAACACAATTCAATTTCTTTCAACACAAGCTATCCAACGCAAGCAACAATAATTACAACATACAAAATATGTAATACCAACCACAATTAAACATTCAAAAAAAATAAAATCCATAATTTATACAACAACAACAATGTCTGGGGAGGGTAGAATGTACGCAAACCTTACCACTACCTCATAGAAGTAGAGAGGTTGTTTTCTAGGAACAACAACAAAGTCTGGGGAGGGTAGAATGTACGCAAACCTTACCACTACCTCATAGAAGTAGAGAGGTTGTTTTCTAGGAACCCTCGTCTCAAGAACCCATAAGCAGAAAAACTAAATATGACAACAAGGAAAGAAAGGGAATAGAAAGGCGACTAAAAACAAAAAAACATAGCAATATGTAAATATGATAAAATTAATACACATACGATAGATAGTGACAAATAAGATATAAACATGACTATTCCTACTACCCTACTATACCCCAAGGCCAGACATCCACCTAACCCTACCAACCAATTAGCCTACTACTCTAATTCGCGACCTCCACTCCTTTCTATCTAAGGTCATGTCCTTGGTGATATCAAGTTTTGCCATATTTTGTCTGATAACCTCCCCCCAATACTTTTTTAGTCTGCCTCCATCCCTTCGTAATTTAAAATGTTTTAAATTCTTTCAAAATTTATCAAAACATTTTAAATTGTCTAAAACTGAAATAAAAAGGGAACCTAAGGACTATTTTTAGTAAACTGGTCACTCTCATCAAATTCATCGAGAGTGAAAGGCTATGGTGAAGGCCAACGAGCAAGGTTGAGCACTTGCTCTTTGATTTGTATAACTTCTTCATTCATAGCCCTTTGCTCCTTAACTCTCCTGGCCTTAGATGCTGTAAATGCGCTTGTATGTTGTTCTATTTACTGAGACATGACAGCCATCTGAATTTGGTCAGGGGCCTTGGCCTGACTCGATGATCCAATGCCTTATAAATCTGATTGGAGTTGTCGTATGTCATTCCTAGAGCCCATCTCATAGATACAACCTTTATGGCTCCTGCCAACTACTATTTCAGTATAAATTTGAGTGGACTTTCAGATGTAAACTGGACATCATCTCTAAGCTCACGAACATACTGCTAATAGCCTTGTTGTATATTAAAAAAATAATTCAAAGTTCAAATTAGTACTTAATATATATATATATATATATATATATATATATATATATATATATATAAGTTGTTTAAGAAGCTTACATAGGCTCATCCGACCCTTTTTTCACCCACACGTCAAGCTCCAACTCATCATCCTTCTTTCTGACATGAGTCTTCTTACAAAGCTCATACAGAAATGGAACACGCCCCAATTATTTCTCCTATAAATAATTAATAATATAATTAATGAAATAATGAATTTAAACTATAAATTTAAAATTATTATCATCTCCCTCGAAATAGTCCCGATAATCTTTGCACCTCTGGGTGTGCAATGAGCCACCCTTCAGACTACCTCTAGCCTTTTTCGCTTGCTCAGACAAAGCTTTGAATTTGTCAGACACAACACTTTATATAAGTGAGATTGCAACCAACCCAAAGGTTTTCCATCATCCTAAGCTTTCTTGAGCCAGCTAGACAGTTTGGCGCTTGCTTTTCTCTCAAAAGTGGTTGCAATGACCATATTGTACTTTTCCTTCCAAGTACATAGTCTCTGAAAAAATAAAAAAAAATGTTAGAGAATTAGTTAGATAAAGTATACTATAAATATTAAATTTAAAATAAATATGTAAACATATATATCTTAAACTCATTAAACATCACCTGTCGAATTCTGTTTGGAATCTCTCCCCAAGAGTGATGGGGCTCATTAAATAGCCCCTAACACTCTTATGTCTTGTTGGCAACATCCTTCAATGGATGCCTGATGAGTCCCAAACAACACCTCTTTTTTTAAGGCTAAAGAAGTCATTGTCAAGATATATAACCTAACCAGGGGTTAGAGTCGATCCCACAGGGAATATGGTAGATTTAGAATAATTTCAGGCAATTCAAGTTAATTAATCGACTTATCTCCCAAAGGAGGAGGGGTTTGTAAATTGCAAAAAGTAATCCTAGACTAAAACAAGTGTGTGAAACCAGTAAGAATAGTAACTAGGGTATTGTGTTCCCCATGATTCCCTAACTTGGTATTACTAGATAATCACATTCTTTTCTAATGTGTTGCATGCAGAACAGTAAGTTTACCAAACCCTTTGATCCACATGAGAGGTAAATTTCACTATGTGATTTATTCTATCCCTATAGTGTGACATTACTAACCCTTACCTATTATCCCAGTACAACCTCCCCTTGATCCAGTTTGGTTGATTAGACGAGAAAATATCAATCGAATCTTGTTAATTAATATCTTTTCCTATTTATTACTACCTTGATCCAGTCAGTAACACTAGGTGAGTTCTAATGTTGGCCACCATTAAAAATCAATCAAAACAAAGAGAATTAATTAATACATGCATGCACACTTTCCAAAAATTATGAATTATCCAGCTTTACCTTGTTAGTTCTTCATTGTTCCCACAATCCTAGTTGTGGATTCAGCTACTCATATTCATTTTAGGTGCAAGAATCATGATATTGAATAGCATAATTAAGCACTTACAAGAATGAAATTAAGAACAAGAAATTCAAGCTCTTCAATGGAAATCACAAAGTATAAATTAAAATCACAAAATAATATTTCCAACTATTTTTCTGAACGTTCCTCTCATCTCTTGTACGTTCCTTACTTGTTCTCTACTGGAAATAACCTAAAAAATCTATTTATAATGCTTAAATACAAATCTAAAATAAAATAGGAGAACTGGATTTGGTAGACAATGCAGGCTTGTCTACAGGCCGTACAAAGTTCTACAGCCCAAATTGGCACTTCGTGAACTTCAGTCTTTAATTCTGGGTTCAACTTTTACGAGACCTTGCTATGGACCGTATTGAGACATACGACTCATATAAGGTTTCTTCTGGTGACTTTTTAGCAACTTCCCAATTTTTGATCCTCAGGATATGGAACCTCATCTCAAACTTTATTTTGCGGCTCGTCTGATAGTTCGTAGGTTCAACTTTAGAAAATCATTCCTTTACTAGATTTTGCTACGAAACTAACTCTAAGGCTCGTGGAAATTTCTACGGCCTATAAAGAGTGTTGTAGAATAATAAAAACTTCATCAACTACACACTAAGCCCAAGATCCTGCCAAATCCTATAATTTTGAAAAATAAATATAAAAATACATCAAACCCACTAACATCACTTTGAGAACATACAAAATTCCAAGTTTTAAGCATCAAAAGTGTTGTATTTTGACAGCGCATCAATACCCTCAACTTAAAATTGTTGCTTGTCCTCAAACGACTGACTCAATCTACAAAAGCAGTATAGTAACACACAGGCCTTAGTCTAATAGCAGACATCATTCCAAAATAAAGCACAAATACCCACACCACTGATAAATGCATATCAGATAATTATTAATCAAATCAATGTAGATTATTACATATGACAGTGCAACTACGATAAGCAGTAATCACTGAATTAGTCTAGAATCAACAGTGTAATGCAAGTACCCTGACAGAAAGAAGTCTCATATCCCACTCATTATGATATTTTCAGATTCAATGCTTGGGACTACACAAAATCACTCACTCTCATAGAAGACATTCAAATACTATGCTCAATGCCATATGCTTGACCCTATACTTATGACTATGACCTTTAGCTACTTGGACTAGAATCATTATATTACTTTCTTAGCTTGTAACATAGGCTCAGGGGCTTTGGTATGATGTTTTGGGAACATAGTGACTAAAGGACCTCCTTGACACTACTTTATTCAACATTTTTGCCCTACCAACACCGTCATTTTTTCAATTCATTCTCCCTTCTCTTTGCCTTTTTGTTTTCATATTGATTTTTCTTTTTAACTCATTGATTAGGCATTTATTCATTTTTCTTGCACCCAGAGCATATTTTTTGTCCCATTTTCCATGTATCACTAGCATCCACCCCATTTTATATGATTACCCTTACACTAGCCACCCTCAACTTACGTTTTTTGCCTGAGTCAAAGTGCACAATATCCAACCTATGAACCAGGGCCACTTTTGATAGCCACCCTCGACTTAAACTTTTTGCCTCAGTCAAGGTGCACAATATTCAAAGAAGAACCAGGGCCAATTTCAAGATTTTGCATTCAACAAATCTAGGTAACTTAGGTTTCTACAAAGAAAGGGTACATGAAAGGCTCAAACATTGGGATCAAAGGATACTTTACACATTTGGTTGGTTATTTAGGCTAAGTGGACTAATATGAACAAAGGCCTAAGATCCTTTCTTAATCAACTAACCCACAATTTAAGTCAAAGTAATAGGGCAAGTTCTGAATTAAAATACAGTACAACAATTCAGCAAAGAAACCTCAGAGACACATGACACTGATTACACTATCAACATAGACTTTCAGATCATATTTCTCATCATAATTCAACCTCACATATCAAAACAAGCACTGTCAGACAGTCAAACATGCATGGTTACTATCAAGACTAGCTAACAAATTTTTTTGAGGGGTGTCATTTTTCACACGAAACTAACATATGTCATATATCTCAGTATTTCATGCTACTAATACTACCTACACAAGCTAAACATGCTAGTCCAAAAAAAAGTAAATATCCTTGGGGAAAAAGAACACAGGCAAGAAAACCCCTCATATTCAAAATTTGGGATAGTTATAGGTCAAGGTTACTCAGACTTCACTAAGGCTTATAACTACCCACACCATCAAAAAAACTTTACATTGTCCTCAATTCACAAAATATAACAATAATAAAGTGCAAGGGTTAAACAACATACCTGGGTGCCTAAGTGCTAGTTTCTACCTTAGGTTGCCTCCCAAGCAGCACCTGATTTATTATCACAGCACATAGACATCTTTGATAGTCAGATTTCACCAAGTGCCTAAACTTCCATCTTCAAGTCATCTGGCCTCTTCATCGACTGGCAGATGTTAAAGATGACTTCTTCAATTTGAGTTGGTCGGCTTCAATATCCACTAGTACTTGTCTAGGATAGAAAGGGCATTTCCAAGATGATTGGAACTTCAAAGTCGACTTTGTAATTAAGGATCATAAGTCTGGGGGGAATATGAATTTCTCTACTTTGACAAGGACATCATATAGTATCCCTATAGGCTTCTTCACCATTCGATTAGCCATCAACAATCGCATTCTCATAGGGGTAGGGGCTCCTACTACAAGCTTCTTAAAGACCGCAAGTGGCATCAGATTTATGCTGGTACCTTGACCAAACGATGCTCTTGCAAACTCAACATCTTCGATAGTGCAGGGGATGGAGAATGCTCTAGGATCTTCTCATTTCTGCACCAAGGACCTTGTAGAAATTTTACTATAATTTTGAAGCTCTTGGGAGAGCTCCTGGCTCATAGTCCATTTCTTTGTGACCAAGTCTTTCATGAACTTTACATACCCAGACATCTTCTCCAATGCTTCACTGAGAGAGATGTTGATGTAGAGTTGTTCCAACATGGAGAGAAAACGCTTGAATTTGCCTTCTTCTTCCTTCTTTTCAATTCTCTGAGGAAAAAGAGGAGCAAATCTAGGAATGGGCTTCAACTTTTGTGGTGTCACTGCATCATTACTCACCCCATCCTAAGCATGATCGTATTTGATTGCTACATCTTTTATCTCAACTATCTCCTCATAAACCTCATCATCATCAACTGGCATTGGAGGATTAATGATTTATTTGCCACCATGAGTAGTCACCGCCATATACTACCCCTCATTCTTTGGATTTTAAATTGTATTAACGGCTATGTACCTTTCAGTCGCTAGTTCAATTGAGCTGGCATTTGACCAAACTGTTGTTCTAGCTGCTTGATAGTAACAAAAGGAGACTCGATTTTCTGAATAATATTGAAGATGTCAGAATTCATCCCCTTCAATGTCTTCTCCTGAAAGTCAGCCTTCTTCAACAATTGACCAAACATCTCCTCAACTCTAGAGCTACAACCACCCGAATCCCAATTATGTGGTGGCACATATAGACCATTATTGTAACCATCTCTGTGTCCCCAATCACCATATCTATCCTGGCCCCTATTTCTATCATAGTAACCTTATTAATTTTTCTCTCTAAAGGTGCTACCCCTGCTATAGTTCCAACTTTAGTTTTCTTGACCTTGGTGTCAATAATCCTGATTGGACCCTTAGGCGTTCATCTGGAAACCCACCATTTGATCAGTGATGAAGTAAGTGTCCTTCTCAAAGTAAGGCTCCTCGTACATGGGTGATCATAAAGGATGTTGAGCTACTACATCCACACGGTCTTAGTTTTGCTTCATCAATAACTTCACATTGATGCTAATCTGAGCAAGCTCTTGCATTATATCTTTATTTATTTTTGCTTATCCTGAATTAGTACAAACTATGAATGAGCTCTTTTTTGTTGACTTACCCATCATTCTCAATACACGATTTGCCTTGACAACCTTTTCCAACTTCTCAGCAATCATCAAGAATGGATGATATAAAAATGAGCCTCTCATGATGGTATCGGCAACAACTTGGCTATTCTCATTCGGGGCTCGATAAAAGATCTCCAGTAAGGCATCATCCATGATCTTATGGTTAGGGACACTCCTTAAACACTTTGTGAACCTCTCCTGTATGGTACTGATCGAATCACCAGAAAGTTACTCAAAGTTGTTGATTTGGTCTTTCAACTTCAGCTTCTTCAAAAAGGCCTTCTGCAATTCAGCCCAACTGGTGATCAAACTCTGTGGGAGCTCGAATAACCATAGTGTTGCATGACCTGTTAAAGAAAATAGGAAGACATAGAGCCTAATGGCATCTATAGATAGATTTTGGTTTCCTATCACACTCTTAGAAACGAAGACAACATTGTGTAGATGATTTTGAGAATCCTCTAATAGTAGGCCCATGAATAAACTATGATTCTATAGAATTTAAAGTAACCTACTCGAGATAATAAACTTTGTGTCATTCGGTAGTGACAGTAACACAATAGTTCCTATGACATCCATCGCCATAGGATCAAGTCGATATTGATTCCATGTATGAGCTTTGACATTAAGATCCTATGATTGTGGGTCAATATCCTCAAGGGGAGGTGGGTTATTATCATTCTCATTTTAGTTCTAGTTCAGTGCAGCATTTACTGCATTGTTTGTAGTATTGCTTGAGTTATCCTAGGTCATTCTTCTTCGCATCCTTTTTATCTCAGGGTTAAATAGAGTAAAAGAAATACCTTGACTTTGAGTGTTGTGTATACACTACACCTGCACACTGAAACAAAAACAACAGAAATGTAAAATGAGGGAAATAAGGATTGATTCCCAAATTACTCTGAATTAAACAAGTTTGGCTGTATTCCCCAGCAATGGCACCAAAATCTTGATGTCGCCTAAGCTATACCTCTTTTTTGAAACTTAAAATGGTCATTGTCAAGATTTATAACCTTGACTCCGGGTGTTGGGCATACACTATACCTACACCCTAAAAAAGAACAAAAACAACAAAGAAAGGTAAAAAAATGGGAAATAAAGATTGACACCCAAATTACTATGAGTTAACTAAGTCTAGCCATATTCACCAGTAATGACACCAAAATCTTGATGTCACCCAAGTTACACCTCTTTTTAGAGGATAAAGCAGTTGTTTTCAAGAAATAGAACCTAACAATGATTAGGGTTGAACCCACAGGGAATACCTAGACTCAAGAGAATTCAATGACTGCAATTCAAGTGGTTAACCAATTTACTTCCCCAAAGAGGGAGGTAGTTTGTAATAAGCAATATAAAATAAAACTAAACTAACTATCATAAGAGAGAAATCAATATGGAGAGAAACTAGGGTTTTGTGTTCCCCATTATCCCCTAACTCAGCATCACCAGATAACCTAATTCTTTTCTAGTGTGTAGCGTGCAGGACGGTAAATTATGTTCACTAAGCCCTTTGGTAAAAGGTGAGAGGTAAATTTCACTATATGACTTGGCCCATCTCTATAGTGTTCATTACTAACTCTTGCCTATTTGCTATAGTACAACCTCCCCTTGGCCCAGTTTAGTTGATTAGATGAGAATACATCAATCGAATCTTATTAGAAAGGTCTATGGAAATTGTTCCATAGTCATGTTGTATTTAGGTCTTGACTTGTGATTTGGTTGGATCAGATGTGGTAGATTTTGATGTCATTCTTGGGATGGATTAGTTATATGCATATTATGTCTCCATTGGTTGTGGAACCCGTAGGGTCAAATTTCAATTCCCTATTAAACCCATCCTTTCGTAATAATGAAGAGGTAGGTTCATTTCTTATCGTAAGGTCTAATTGATCCCTAAGGGTTGCATTTATCATCTTGTAAGAAAGTTGAATCTAAGGTCCTTCCATCAATTCTGATAGTCAATGAGTCTTTGATGACCTTTCTAATATTTTGAATTTGGGGTAGTGTTTTTTAGTGTGGCTAGTACACCGGCTATGTCTATAGGTCTCATGAATAGGGTCTTTAACCCCTACCTTGGTATGTTGTGGTGGTCCTTGGTGATGATATGTTGGTTTATTTTCCGAAATAAGGAAGAGCTTGTGAATAATTTAAGGGTGATATTGTGAATTTCGAAGAAGGTGAGGTTTTTTGCTAATTATGGAAGTGGAAGTCTTTGGGGTGACAAAAGGGTGGTTGGAGAAGTACATCGGTTTACTAGGTTGGGAATGAGGCTAGGTGAAGTTAAAATGGTGGTGTAGGGGTTTTGATGGTTTCGAATCTTCCTTGATTGAAGAGGTTTTGTTAAGCAAGGCCTTAATTTCTGCCTTGATAGAGTTCGAGGTCTTAGTGAGGGATGGTAGAGTGGAGGTTTTCTCCCAAGGGGGAGATGGTGGCCTTTGATGCCAAAATGGACTATATGTGTTTAAGATTGACAATTGGGTTAAGTTTTGTAGGTCCATATAGGGTTGGAGGGATTGGAAAGATTGCACAAGGATTGAAGTTGCTTATGGATATGGATATAGTTCATCTGGTTTTCCCATGTGTCCATTTTAAGGTGGTATGTGGTGACCCAAGTGCTATGGTAACTTGGAAGGTTGTGGATGTGATGAGGGATAATTTTACTTATGGGAGGTTCTGGTAGAAATCTTGGATAGGCAAATAAGAAGGTTGAGGGACAAGGATATAACTTTTGTGAAGGTTCTTTGAAGGAATCGATGAGATAGAGGAGTCAATAGAGGAGCCAAAGCAGTCGTAAAAGAGCGATATTCGTACCTCTTTTACTTTATTGCCTTAGATAACAACTAAGTCCTTCATATGATTCCAAGTCTTAAGATTTAGCTCTCATGTCATTTGCATACATTCATATTTAAATTGATAAGTTCATGGTGATTTTGACACTTATGTTGAGGTTTTTTTGAAATGATGTTTAAGTACATTGTTGCATTCTTGTATGGGCTGAAATTATCTTTCTTACTTCTCTTGCATACGTTTTTCTGACATTGGGGGACAAATGTTCCCAAGCGGGAGATATTGAAATGCCCCACATTTGCTTAGGAAAGCCCCATAATCATAATTTCCTTATGTCTCAAAATTGGGGATATTTAAACACCACTCCTCGTAGTTTGGAAAGAGCCCATGATGCATATTTTCTTTAATATCTCACAATTTATGTAGAATTTTACAATTCTGACTTCATATTCTTGTTCAGAGGACAAATTTTTGTGTGGGAAAATGAGTACCTAAAGGTATACTTTATCCTTGCCAAGAAAATAATTTTTTGGTGAAACTTCGTAAAAATAATAGCTATCCACGATCAGTCCACGACGTGGACCTGGCACAGACTAGTTCAAAAATTTTTTAAAAAATCTTTTTTTCCTCCAAGGTAATTGGGTAAGAACCCAATACCTATATATGCGAAAATCCCTCATTATTTAGTTGTTTTTAGCCCTAAAACTCATCAAAAACTCTCGAATTCCTCCCTAATATTCATCAAATTCTCCATCCATTCTCAAGACTTTCAAGAAGTTTTGTTGTAGTTCAAGGAAACCAAGTCAAGCCCCAAGTCCTCCTCAATTCCTTCTTTATGAAACTCTAAGATTAAGGTATGTGGGTTTCAACCATTGGGTCCTTTCACCAATGGTGCCCAACCTTCCCTTTTTATTTTAACATAAATTGCATGTTTTCAAGATGGTTTATCTATGGGTATATCTTATTATCAATTTTGAGTATAAACCATATTGGGGTTTTATGAAATGTTGTTCAACTATGCATGTTTTGAGTTATGGAGCTATGATCTATTATGTGAATCGATTAGGGGTTTTGATGTATCTTGCAAGAGGGTATTACCTAGTGATGGTGGGTTGATTTACATCGATTTTTCTCACATGTCTTCGCTCTTGTGTTGCATGATCTTGAACTAATATTACACATTCGCCAAGTGTTTGGTAAATTGTCTTGTTTAAGATTCTTGAGTTATTGATAGTCTATTGCATGGTTTACAAGTCAAGTGACTTCATGATGTTCATGGGCTACAAAGTATGTTTTGAAATCATGAAATTATCTATGATTTTATGAGTCTCGGTTGCTTATAAATTATTGAACTCTTATGTGAAGTTTTATGTTAAAGTCTACTAGATGGGGTTATGAACTATGTGGTATGCCTCACCCTCTAGTACAAGGCCAATTCCTATATGAAGGTGTTATGAACTATATTGTATGGCTCACCTTCATGTATGAATCAATGCTACTTACTATCTTATTCTCCTATGAAGAGGTTATGAACTATGTGGTACGCCTCACCCTTATGTGTGATTCGACACTTCATATTATATTATTTGTGCATGTAGGGGTTATGAACTATGATATCTCTCTAGCCTCATGTACTAACCATTACCTACTAGAAGGGGTTAATAGTTCGTGGGGTTATGAACTATGATATCTCTCTAGCCTCATGTACTAACCATTACCTACTAGAAGGGGTTATGACCTATGCTATACCACTCACCATCTAGTATAAGGTATTTAGATGATCTAATCTGTTACCTTTTTGTGTTCAACAAGCTATGCAAGAATGATTATTTTCAAACATATTTACCTCAAGCATCATTCATGCATGCCATATTGATATCTTACTTATCATTTGCTTAATTATGCATATTGATCATGTTGCCTATCCTTTGTTGCATTGCATCCTACATACTTAGTACATTCAAACGTACTAACGCATACTCTATGCCTACATAATGTTACCATGTAAAGACCGGAGCTCTATTTGACTATCCTTCTCCACATGGCTAGTTTGACATCTTGAAGATAAGCTTGGTGAGTCCTCAAGTTCGAGGACACTATCTATTTTCTCTTGTTATTTCTAAAACTTCTTATGTTGATATTTGACAATTATGAGGGTGAGCCCGGAAAGTGTCTTGGCCCCCATTCTATTCTAAGTTTAGAGGTATTGTTGGACTATTACGATGTATCTATGTTATGAGCTTAACTCCTTATATTTTATGATATCAAAAGGATTCCCTTGTCCCTTTATCCCCATTTTGACTCTCTTGTTGTTATTTAATTGCTTCCGCAATCAAGGATGTGTGTTGATATACTTAGAGGCTTATTTGGGGTCCCTTTGGGCTCCCCATTCGCCATGTCACATCTAGGCCCTAGGTCTGGGTCATGACAAAGCAAATCCAACTTCAATAAGAATCACACTCTTAAAGATGAAATTGAAGTACATGTGTTCTCAAAGACTCTCCAATGTAATCGCATAAATTTCTCTCTTTAATTTCTGAGTTCTCTAAGTACTAGGTGAGAAACTAACTATGGAAAGTCAAAGGATCCATAGTCCCAAATGGCACAACCTCAATGGTAGAAGTAGTAGTTGTATGGAATTGGAGATCCAGGGCTGAGGAAAGTCCTAACTAAAATAGGATAATTGGTCAGAACGCTATATGAAAAGGGTTTACAGGCTGTATTGCATTCCACGGCCCATAATCGGGGTCTCATACAAAGCTGCTAGAAATTTAAACTTCAACTCTATGACACCCTTCTACGACTGGTAAAATGTTTTATGACTCGTAAAGGGGTTTCGTCTGATGAATCTTCAGAAAGTCCCAATCTTTAATCCTCAGGGCACAAACTATCTTCTACAACTCATAAATCATTCTATGAATCATCTGCATGTTCGTAGAATCAACTTCAGAAAATTATCCCCGCACTAGAATTGTTCGCAAAACCACTTTACGACCCATAGAATGATCTATGGCCCGTAAAGGGTCTCGTATAGCAGCAAAAACCAGCAACTTCTGCACTTTCTCCAAAATCAAGGTTGAACCTATAATCCTGCAAATATAACTCAAAAACACATAAAATCAACTAACAACGCATCGAGAACACATAAAATTTCAAGTTTTAAGTATCAAAAGTGTTGTATTTTGGCAGCATATCACCTTGATCTAGTTTTATTGATTAGACAAAAAAATATTAATTGAATCCTATTAATTATCTCTATTCCTATTCATTACCACCTTGATCCAGTCAGTTACACTAGGTAATTTCTAATGTTGGACACCATTAAAAAGCAATCAAAATAAAGAGAATTAATTAATACATGCATGCACTGATTTTACCTTGTTAGTTCTTTGTGGTTCCCACAACCCTAGTTGTGGATTTAGCTACTTATATTCATTGTAGATGCAAGAATCATAATATAGAATAGCATAATTAAACACTTACAAGAGTGAAGTTAAGAACAAGAAATTCAAGCTCTTCAATGGAAATCACAAAGTATAAATTAAAATCATAAAATAATGTTTCTAAGTGCTTTTCTCATGTTCCTCTCTTCTTCCATACGTTTCTTACTTGTTATCTACTGAAAATAACCTAAAAACCTATTTATAGTGTTTAAAATATAAATCCAAAACAAAATAGGAGAACTAGATTCGACAGGAAATACGAGCATGTCTACGGGCTGTACAAAGTTCTACGGCCCATATCAAGGCTCTGTGGACTTCAGTCTTCAATTTTGGGTTCAACTTCTATGAGATCTCTCTACGGGTCATATTTACACTTATGGTCATATAGGATTTTTCTGATGTCTTTTTACCGACTTCTTAATTTTTCATTCACAGGGTACGAAACCTCATCTATGGCTCATACTTCATTCTATGGCTTGTCTAATAGTTCGTAGATTCAACTTCAAAAAATTATCCCTTTATTGGTTTTTCTACGAGACTAACTCTACGGCTCATAGAAATTTCCAGGGCTCGTAAGGAGTGTCGCAGAATAGCAAAACCTTCAGCAATTTCATATTTAGCCTAATATCTTGCCAAATCCTATAATCTTGAAAAATAAATGTAAAAACACATCAAACCCACTAACATTGCTTTGAGAACACACAAAATTTTAAGTTTTAAGCATCAAAAGTGTTGTATTTTGACAACACATCAATGCCACCTGCAAAACATATAATAAACATATTAGTTCACTAATATTTTAGTAATGTAGCAGAAAATAAAGAAATAAAAGAACAAACTTACAAGGCTCCATCGGGCTCTATCATAACACTCCCAAGCCTGTCCCATAAGCTAGGAGCTAACTGAGTGACATCCAGTGCTGCCTTAGGTATAGCAGCAGAGGTAAGTGAAGTTGATGTCAAAAGATACATATAATGCTGAGTCAATGTTGGAGTGACAGCCTCAATACTAGAATCTCTAAGTTGCAAGGATGACTGGTGAGGAGACTGAGATGAGAGAGATTGAACACTGGGAGATGGAGTACCCAAAGATGATAATCTGTGGGGTAGTGAAATAGTCATTATGGGTAGCTGGGTGGTATGCTCATAAGAAGTGAACCAGGGTTGTGACGAAGAAGAAACATCGCATGGTGTTTGAAACTAACTATGGAAAGTCAAAGGATCCATAGTCCCAAATGGCACAACCTCAATGGTAGAAGTAGTAGTTGTATGGAATTGGAGATCCAGGGCTGAGGAAATATATCCTGGGATATTATCAAGATTAATAGGTGTCCTACTAGACTTTTCTTCCTACTCCTACTAAAATTGCTTACCCCAAGATGATCTCGAGGTCTATCACCATCACCACCAAATGATATTTGTATGTAAGGTAATAATATAATATATAAAAAATTTAAATAAATTTTATGTTAGCATAATAAATAACGTATACTACTAAAGTTAAAAACGACTAAAAGTAATGATGCTTCTTATATAAGTAATTAATTCTTTGTATAATCTAATCATTCGTTAACATATTTGCATGCTTACATACATACAGAAAAATTGGAGGCTGTAAATAATTAATTAAATAGAGGAGACAGATTGAAGGATCAATTGTGCAAGTTCATATTGACAGAGAAACTAGTTATTTTTACTCCTTTCACTTTGGGGACGAAGTCCCATGTAGAAGTAATAGGCCAAATCACAATGATAAGCGTGATAAATCCTATGTTTTCATATATTTTGATTTTAAATCAAAGTGGACGAGGATCTAAAAGACGTAGAAGATGAAGTCTCACTAGAATGAAATATCAATCAGCTATGACCCATATTTTGCTTAGTTTTCCCAAAATTTAGCCATATCTTGAGTAAATGTTAAATTATGTTATCAAATTACATAGTAATATACGAGTACTAACTAACAAAATTGTATGTGATAACAACAGCTTGTCTGTAAACACATAGGGCAACGAAGCTATACATACAAGATTTTTGACATGGTTAAAGAGTTATGTAAGTGTGAAAGTTTAAATATATTGAATTGATGAGTAAAATATATTCATTTTATGCCTAATTATATTATCTTGAATACAATATGTAGGTTTATGATGAATACTTAAATGTCGAACATTCACTATTTGTGAGAGATATCACACTCGAGCGTGGTTCTCAAATTCACACACTCCATGAGTATTGAGTAAATGGTTTTAAGTTTCAAACTGAGAAAGTTTCTATATATAAGAAAACCAATAATGGTGGTATGTATGTTCAAGGTGATGTCGACGGTAATGGCCATACCATTGAATATTTTGGTATCATTTAAGAGATTGTTGAACTAAGATATTAAGGTTGGCCTAAGAAAAAAAATAGTATTTTTTTGGTGTAAGTGGTTTGATCCATCACAAAGAGCCAAAAGGGTGGACCAGCAACATAACATAATTGAAGTTAAACACACTAGACAATACGCAAGTTATGACCCTTTTATCATTGACCAAAATGCTAAGCAAGTCTATTATGTTTTATATCCATTGCATAGATTGCATAGAGATAAGGCTGATTGGTGGGTTGTTATTAAGATAAACCCTATGGGGAAGAATAGAAATTGATAATGTATTAGATGTGGCATACCAAAATGATATTGCACTTATTCAACAACAAGTTGATGTTAAGTTGGAAACCATACTAAAACATCCTCAGCACATACTAGAAGAGGTTTTTGATGATGACCTTGTAAGCCAAACATTGAGTAAGAAGTAAACAAGGAATATGAATCATTTGATAAGGAGGAATGAGAGGACAATGAATATATGAAACAATTGAGGAGGATGAATGTAAGGATTATGAAAATGAAATAAGCGAAGAGGAATAGAGTGATACATTATAACTAGTATGTACGATATTTATGGTGGTAACATTAAATTTATTTAAATTTTTTATATATCATATTATTACTTTAAATACAGATATCATCTAGCAGTGATGGTAATAGACCTCGAGATCATCTTAGGGTAAGCAATTCTAGTAGGAGCAAGATGAAAAAGTCCAGTAGGACACTTATTAATCCTAAGGATATCCAGGACATAATTCCTCAACCCCAGATCTCTAACACCGCACAGCTACTACTCCTACCATTGAGGTTGTGCCATTTGGTAATATGAATCCTTTGACTTTCCATAGTTAGTTTTGGAGACCATGCAGTGCTTCTTCTTCGTCACAACCTAGGTTCACTTCTTATGATCATACCACCTAGCTACCCACAATGACTATTCGATGACTATATAAATTATCATCTTCGAGTACTCCATCTCTCAGTGTTTAGTCTCTCTCATCTCAGTCTCTTCACCTATCATTCCTGAGACTTTAAGATTCTAGTGTTGAGGCTATCACTCCAACATTAACTCAGTATTATGTGCATCCTTTGACATCGGCTTCACTTGCTTCTGCTGCTACACCTGAGGCAACACTGGATGTCACTCAGTTAGCTCCTAGCCAACGGGACAGACTTGGGAGAGTTATGATAGAGCCTGATGGAACCTCGTAAGTTTGTTCTTTTATTTATTTAGTTTTTGCTACATTACTAAAATATTCATGAACTAATATGTCTATTATATATCATATCGGTGGCATCCATTGAAGGATGCTTCTAGGCCCTACAGGAGAGTGTTAGGAGGCTATTTAATTAGCCCTATCACACTTGGGGAGAGATTCCAAATAGAATTTCTCAGGTGATGTTTACTAAGTTTAAGGTATATATGTTTACATATTTATTTTTAAGTTATCTTTAATATTTATAGAATACTTTATCTAACTAATTGTTTAATATTTTTCTTTTTATTTTTTCAAAGATTATGTACTTGGAAGGAAAAGTACAATAATTACGACCCCTTTTGAGATAAAATTGAGTATCAGACCATCTAACTAGCTCAAAAAAGCTTAGGATGATGGAAAATCTTCAGGTTGGTTACAACCTCACTTATATGAAAAGTTGTGTTGGTATTGGGATTCCGACGAATTCAAAACTTTGTCTGAGAAAGTCAAAAAGGCTAGATGTAGTCTGAATTATGGCTCGTTGTACAACGAAGGTACAAAGAGTATTGGGACTATTTCAAGGGTGATGGTAAGTTTTTAAATTTAAAGTTTAAATTCATACTATAAAATACATTATTTGATTAAATATAATTTAATTAATTATATTATTAATTATTTATAGGAGAAAGGATCGAGACGTGTTCCATTTCGACATGAGATTTTTAGGAAGACTCATATCAGAAAAAAGGATGATGAGTCAGAGCTGGACTTGTGGTTGCAAAAAAGGGTCGCACAAGCCTACGTAAGCTTCTTAACATAACTTGTATATGTATATTTAGAATATTTTTTATTCTAGCTTTTATTTTTCATATATATATATATATATATTAAGTAGTAATTATAACTCTGAATTATTTTTGTAATATGCAGCAAGACGATGAGCAGAACGTTCGTGAGCTTGGAGATGATGTCTAACTTACTTCTGAATAGTCCAATCAAATTTGGACTGAAAAAGGTAGTTGGTGGGAGCCACAAAGGTTGCATCTATATGATGGGCTCTAGGAATGACATACGATGACTCCAATCAGGTTTAGAAGGCATTAGATCATCGAGTCAAGTCGAGGCCCTTAATGGATTCAGATGGTTGACATGTTTTAGAAACTAGAACAACTTACGAGCACATTCGCAGCATCTGAGGCAAGGAGGGCGGAAGAGAAAAGGGCTATGAGTGATGAAGTTACACAAATCAAAGAACAAGTGCTCAACCTCGCCAGTCGGCTTCACTGCATCCTTTCACCCTCGATGAATCTGATGAGAGTAATGAGTTTGCTGAAAATATTGCTAAGGTTCCCTATTGTTTCAGTTTTAGACAATTTATAAAGTTTTGATAAACTTTTTAAAAAATTAAAACATTGTAAATTATGGATTTTATTCTTTTGAATGTTTAATTGTGGTTGGTATTTACATATTTTGTGTGTTGTAATTATTGTTGCTTATGTTGGATAGCCTGTATTGAAAGAAATTGAATTGCATTTTTATTACAGGTGGGCAGAAGAAACTACATGTTTCTACTGTTAAAATAACTACAGAAAAAGCGACAGACAGGGTCCCAAAGTCCATCATTTTTTTGCAATTTTTTTTATAAAATTTTCAAAGAAGCGATGGACATTGACACTATGTCCATCTCAGTTTTAATTTTTTTAAAAATAAAATTTCTAGAAAAGTAATGGATAAGGACCCTATGTTTGCCACTTTTCTGAATTTTTTAAAAATAAATTTTTCAAAAAAGCAACGGACAGGGACCCTATGTTCATCGCATTTCTAAAATTTTTTAAAATATATTTTCTAGAAAAATGATAGACAGGGACCCTAGGTCTGTCACTTTTTTAAAAAAATTATTAAAAAAATTAAAGTGATGTGATTTTTAAAAGCAATGCAGTCAATCACTTTTTTAAAAGCGTCAAACAAAAAAGCGAAGGATGGACTGGGTCACTTTTTTATCAATTTTAATGAAAAAGCGACATAGTCTATCGTTTTTTGCCTATTTTTTAGTAGTGGTCCAAACAAGCCTTGATACAATGATCATAATTTTTTACTCCAAACTCAGAATAAGACAAAATTATATACGTTGAATATATAATTCAAAGACCTTTAATATTATACGTAGTGGGTCATATAATTCATTATGTGCTAAGATATATGACTATTTGAAGTTGACCTTTTTACGAATTCATGTCGAAACTTAGCCAATTGGAATCCTTTGGACTTGCTTGATGTAAATGATTCCTTATCACTCCAAACCACATGTAATAAACTTTGAATACCTAATATTTGATCCTACCATATTAGAAGTCATCAAGTTGAGTATATACATATACAAAGAAAGTCTTAGCTCTTAGTTAAAGATCTAGGGTATTACAATTATTATAGAGTATGAGGCCCGATTTTGTCGGTTATCATGCCATTCTATATCCTTGATTTCTATAAAGGTAGAGAGAGTTTGCAGATTTATGAGAGACTTGATTTTCTCTATCAGATCCTAGTATTCAGGTTAGCTTGTGAGGGAGCCTTCTTCCAAACTATTGTGAGTATCGGCAAGAAGGCAGAGTTGATGGTTTGAGAGTTTGGGGGTCCCAAGAAGGACCTAGCTTCTAGTCATTATTTTGGAACTTCTTTAATAGGTAGAGGATTTTATTGGGGTGGTAGTTCATCACAGCATTGAGGTCCAGCACATGCTTCATTTCTAGCTATAGAGGGTGGTTCCGGTTGATCTAGTGGTCAGAGGTCTATAGGTCAGGGTGGCTACAACATTCCTCATAGTTTTTCACATCATGAGCCCACTCTGAGGTCTTATTCTAGTTGTGGGGATCCTGGCCACATGATCAAATAGTTCCTTTTTTAGACTCACTCTAGGCCATATCGTACCTATTCCGTAACACATGTTAGTGATTCAGCACCTCAATCTAGAGGTCTAGCACCACTAGTCAGGGGACATAGTAGAGCTCATTCAAGTAGAGATGGTTGTGCTCCTAGTAGGGATGGTGGTGATGTAGTGGTTCAGTCAAGTGGTAGGGGCACGGGTTAGTCTGGTTGAGGTTATGGCTCTCATTGTTAGCTTTTTCGAGTAAACTTGAGGCAAAGGCCTCAAATGCGATTATTGCAGGTATTTTCTCAATTTGTCATCCGTCTGTATCTGTGTTTTTTGATCCTATATCTACTTATTCATATGTGTCTAAATACTTCTCTACTAGGTTTGACTTGTTATGTAATTGTATGTTTGTGCTTGTACATGTGTCTACCCAAGTAGAAGACCCATTAATGGTAGATTGGGTGTACTAATCCTGCCTTATGTTTTTGGTAAGTTATGATACTTGGGTGGACATAATCATTCTAGATATGGTAGATTTTAATGTTATTTTGGGTAAGGGTTGGTTGTCTCTGTATCACATTGTTCATGTGGTTACTTTGGCTATGTCAGTGGACCAAGGGTCAAATGGAAGGGTTCATGTTGTTCTTATCCTAGTGAGGTTATCT
The DNA here is from genome assembly GCA_000787875.1 of Solanum virginianum. NCBI lineage: Eukaryota > Viridiplantae > Streptophyta > Magnoliopsida > Solanales > Solanaceae > Solanum > Solanum virginianum. Next base: position 56,521 of record DF357872.1, on the reverse strand, counting down.
ATTATATTAGGGCTCAAAGGTTGATTAATAGGGGTTGTTTATCCTACTTGGCCTTTAATTGTGATATTAATGTTGATTCGCCTTCGATGGAGTCTATTCCTATTGTTTATGAGTTTGTGCATGTCTTTTTCCTACCAATGTCCTAGGGATCCTTTCTGACAAGGACATTGATTTTGCCATTAATGTTGAGTTGGTCAATAAGCCCATTTCTATCCCTCCCAACCATATGGCTCCTGCTGATTTAAAGAAGCTAAAGGATCAGCTTAAGAACTTGATGAGTAAGGGGTTCATATGGCCTAGTATATCACCATGGGGTGCTTCAACTTTATTTGTGAATAAAAAGGATAGGTTTATAAGAATGTGTATTGACTACAGACAGTTGAACAAGCTAGCTGTCAAGAACAAGTACCCTCTTCCCAAGACTGATGATTTGTTTTATCAGCTTCAGGGTGCAGCGGTGTTTTCTAAGATTAATTTGAGGTCTAGGTATAACTAGTTGAGGATTAGACTATCCAATATCCCTAAGATGGCCTTCTAGATGATGTATGGTCACTATGAGTTTCTTGTCATGTCATTTGGGTTGACTAATGCACCCGCCACATTTATGGAGTATTTGGGCCTTATTTGGATTCTTTTGTAATTGTATTTATTGATGATATCTTGGTCTATTCTAAGACCATCTTAGACTTCTGAGAATTGTCCTTTAGAGGCTCAAGGAGAAGGGGTTGTATGCTAACTTCTCCAAGTGTGAGTTTTGGCTTGGTTCGGTAGCATTTCTGGGATATGCGGTGTCCAAAGAGGGCATCAAGGTTGATTTAGCAAAGATTATGATGTTAGAGGATGGACTAGACCTACTTCAGCTATAGAGATCCATAGCTTTATGGGTTTAGTTGGGTATTATCAGCACTTTGTGTAGAGCGTTTCCACTATAGTAGCTCCATTGACAAGAGTGACTCAGAAGAATATCGAATCTATATTGTTAGAGGAGTATGAGGAGAGCTCCCAAAATTTCAAGGACTTGTTGACTACCACTCCTGTCTAGACTTTACTTTAGGAGTGTGTTGATTACACCATATATTGTCATGCATTCGATGTTGCTTTGGAAGGTGTGTTGATTCAAAAGGAGAAGGTGATTACCTATGACTCAAGCCAATTGAAGAACCATGAGATGTACTATCCTACCCATGATCCGGAGTTGGCGGTTGTTATTTTTCTCTTAAAGCTCTAGCGGCACTATCTGTATAGGGTTCATTGTGAGATCTTTACTAAGCACCAAGGCTCATAGTATATCTTCAGCCAAAAATACCTAAATCTATATATCTTCAGCCAAAAGGACCTGAATCTAAGGCAGAGTGGATGGATTGAGCTTCTAAGATATTATGATTTGGTCATTCTACATGATCAAGAAAAGGCCAATATAGTGGTCGATGCTTTGAGTAGGAAAACTTCTAGTATAGGCAGCCTTGTATCCATTCGGATAGCATAGCCACCTTTGGCTAGAAATATTCAGGGATTCGCCAAAAGGCCTAGTTGTGACCAGCGAATAGGAACCCAAAGGAACTCCAAACAAGCCTCATAACTTATCATTACACATCCTTAGTTGCGGAAGCAATTAAATGACATTGAGAAATAGACATAAGCAAGGGAATTGGGACTAAGGGTAAACCTTCATATCATAACATCAAGAAATAAAAGAGTCAAGATTTATAACTTAGATACGTATCATGTCCAACAACACCTCTACTACATAGATAAGAGCAGAGGGCCACGATAAGCAATCGGGCTCACCCTCGTAGTCAATACATAACCAAAAGAAAGCTAGTCTTAATACATAGCAAGAGTTCATAAGTAACGTCCCCGAAGTGGAGGACTCACCAACAAGCTTGTAGAACAACCAAACTAGCCACGTAGAGGAGGAGGATGATCAAGTAGTATATCAGTTCCTACATGGTGACATCATATAAGCATAGAGTATGCGTTAGTACATTTGAATGTACTAAGAATGTAGGATGTAATACAAGAATTGATGAGTTCATAATCGAAATGCATAAGCATAAGCAATGATAAGAATTAGCAATATGATATATATGAATGATGCTTGAAGTAAAATCATGTTTGTATAGAACATAATACGAGTGTAAGGAGTGACCATTATAGTGCAAGCCAAGGTCTACCACCCCATTGGATAGGCGCATGAGGTACAAACCCATTTATAAGGTTGATGGAGTACAAACCCTCCAACAAGGTTGATGGAGTACAAACCCCCCAACAGGTTGATAGAGTATAAACCCCCCAACGGGTTGATGAGTACAAACCCCCAACAAGGTTGATAGGTACAAACCTCCAACAAAGTTACCTAGGCCTACCACCCCTCGAATTAGGCGATCGAGGTACTAACCCCTCAACAAGGTTATTCGGGCATACAACCCCCTCGAGTTAGGCTTGGCCATCCCTAATACTATAGAGATAATATCATTTATATACACTCCTTTTATCATCATATAAATACATTCCCTTTCATCATCATTTCATCATCATTTTATCATCATCTCATCATTATTTCATCATCATATAGCTATTTATCTCATAAGACATGTATAGGACCTTCAATTCCTTAAGAAACAATAATCAGACATTTTATCAAGCACTTAGAGGGTGTATAGTGCTAGTGTAAAATCATGCAATTCAAGAGTAAAATCATGCTAGGAAATTCAATGTAAAACCTTCAATAAATACTTGGTAATACCCTCAAGCAATACATATCAAAACCCTTCATCAAATCTTATATTAGATCTTATATTCATAGCTCAAAACATATTAAAACAGTCACAATTTCATAAACCCCAACATAATGTGCAGTGAATTTCATAATAGATAAGACTCACGAGTAAATCAATCAACTTTAAATTAAGTAATTTTTAAGAAAAGGAAGCTTGGGCATCATGGGTGAAAGAAACCCATGAAAAACACCCACATACCTTAGCTTTGGAGATGAACTTAATGAAAATTGAAGATGGAGACTTGAAGCTTGAGTGCAATCCTTACATTCGATGTTGCTTTGGAAGGTGTGTTGATTCAAAAGGAGAAGGTGATTACCTATGACTCAAGCCAATTGAAGAACCATGAGATGTACTAAGATCTTAAAAGGGTCTTTGAGACTTAAATTTAGGAGGTGAAGTATTGGCTAAGTGTTGAGTGAGTATTGGGGAATGCTTAGAATGATATGTGGGTGAAAAATGGCTAAGTATAGGTATATTCACATTTGGGGACACTTAAGTCCAAGACTTAAAAGCCTTGAACTGTAAGAAAAATAACTAGACAGAATTAACCCAGGTCAGCATCTGGTTCACAATGTGGACCTATCACATAGGCTGAATTTACACATATCTATAACGGAGGCACATCGCGGTGCCATCGCGTACAGACACTAGATAAGAAAATTTGTGAAAAGTAAAATTGCTAATCATTTGCTCACAAATCAGGTTTAGACCCATTTCCCACTCAAAATAACCCCTTGATCAAGAATATGAAGTCAAATTTTTGATATCGCGCATGGATTTTGAGATATATCAAAATTATGATTTTGGATACTTCCGAGGCACATTTTCAGGCACTTTTTGGGGTTGTTACACAACTGTCCAATGGTAGTGGTGTACTTCTATTCCTAGAGTTCCAATCTTCTTTTATGAATTACAACTGTCCAATGTAGTGGTGTATTTCTATTCTTAGAGTGCCAATCTTCTTTGATGAACCAGATCTGTGAGCATCAGTGTCTCATTCAAGACAAGATGGTTAGAGGTAAGGCCAAGGAGGCCGTTCTTAATGATCATGGAGTCTTGAGGATTGGGAGTCAAATTTGTGTTCCTAAGGTAGGTGACTTGATCAGGCTAATACTTGAGAAGGCTCATTATGCTAGATATTCTATTCATCCTGGAGCTAAGAAGATGAACCCTAATTTAAGCCAGCACTACTGGTGGTGTGTCATAAAGAGGGACATATCTGATTTTGTGTCCAAATGTTTGACCTACCAACAGGTTAAGTGTGAGTATTAGAGGCCAGGGGGCGGGTTACAGTGGATGCCCATTCCTACATGGAAATGGAAGTGAATCACGATGGATTTCAGAGTTGGTTTACCTACTACTATGGCAGGTATGACTCTATCTGGATTGTTATGGACCACTTGACCAAGTCTGTGCACTTCATTCTGGTAAAAGTTAGGTAAACGGCAGAATCATTGGCCTATTTATATATTAGCCAGATTGTGAGTCATCATGGGGTACCCATTTCTATAGTGTCTAATTGAGGTTCTTTATTCACTTTCCACTTTTAGAAGGCCCTACAGCATGGTTTGGGCACCTGATTAGACTTGAATACGACATTTCATCCTCAGAAAGATAGGCAGTCTGAGAGGACTACTTAGGTGCTAAAGGATATGCTCCAGGCGTGTATTATTGAATTTGGTTCTAGGTAGGACAAGCATTTGCCTATGGTGGAGTTTGCTTACAACAACGATTATCATTCCCGTATCGAAATGACCCTTTTTAAGGCCTTGTATAGCCAAAGATGTAAATCGCCCTTAGGTTGGTTTTATTCTATATAGTGGATAGTCTTGACATGGATTTTCTTAGAGATTTCATGGAGTAGGTTTGCCTGATTTAGAGTTGATTATTAACAACTTAGAGTCATCAAAATATTTATTCCAGTAGATGTGTTTGACCCTTGGAGTTCATGGAGGGCAACCGAGTTTGGTTGAGGATCTCAGCCATGAAAGATGTCATGAGATTCGAAAGCAAGGGCTAGCTCAACCCTAGATTTATTGGGCCTTTTGAGATTATAAAGAGAGAGGGCAAGGTAGCCTAAAGACTTTCCTTTCCACCTAGTTCATCTTCAGTGCATCTGGTGCTCCATGCCTCAATGCTACGGTGATATATTCCAAATGAGTCTCATATGATATCAGCTAATTCGATAGAGTTGGGTCCAAATTTGACTTATGAGGAGGAGCCAGTTATTATTATAGACAAACAAGTCCAAAAGTTAAGGACCAAGGATATATCTTTGGTAAAGGTTCGGTGGCAGCATCGACACGAGCGGGAGGCTACTTGGAGATAGAATGTGATATATGTATGATGCCCTAGATCTTAAGCTAAGACTTGAGTCATTCCTCATACGCATATATGCTCAACTTGGTGACTTTTAATATGATGGGATCAATTATTAGGTATTAAAAGTGTAGTACATGTGATTTAGGGTCATAGGGGGTCTCTTACATTAAGCTAAGTCCAAATGATTCCTATCAACTAAGTTTCAGAATAATTTTTTATAAGGGTCAACTTGAAATAGCCAGATCTCTTAGAATATAAAGAATTAAGTTACCTACTACCTATCAATTAATGTTCATTGAATTATCTTTCAAACATATTCAAGTTTGCCTTATTAAGAGTTTGGAGTAAAACGTTATGACCATTTTATTGAAGCATGTCTTGGTTGTAAGATTTGATGAGCTAAATGACATTTGGGCGACTTGCTGAATGTATTAGGTTCCCCGACTATGCTCATTGAATGGTCCCAACAACTTTATAAATGGTCATATTAGGCGATTTGAAGGTCCCATTTGGCGTCTCACCTAATAGTTCGGCGAGGAGACCTCCCGCTCGTTGATTTTGTCATCGAGACTCATTAAAATATCTTTTTTTTACTTTTATGATATTTTTACATTCCCAAAAGGGTATTTCAATACTTTTTTGCTAAATTCACCTTCCTAAGCCTATTTCACACCCTAATAACCTTTCCATTTCACTTATTTCAAATTTCTCTCTCAAGTAAGAAGATCAAAATCCTCCAATAAAGAACCAGCTCCAATTTCTTCCAATCTCTTCACCCAATTCACGACTTCTTCAACTTTCTTTTATATTTTGATCTAAGGTATGTGGATTTCTTCATCCATAGGTCTTTCCACCCATGGATTCTAAAACCTTTTTCAACTCAATCCATTTAATTTCAAGGTTTAATTCATTACAAGTACTTCCTAGTCCTACTTATATGCAGAATTCATGTTGAAAATTGTCATTTGCTGATTTAAAATGCATGAATTCCTTTCAAATATTGATATTGCAAAATATTTTATGATTTTTGACCTATGTTACTATATATCTTTGAAATGCTATGAAGGTTAGTAGTTTATGAGATGATTTTCATGATGCCCTAACCAGCATTTTACAATGATTATGGTGGGTTGTTTTAAATAGTTTCAAGTGATCATATTTTACCTCATTCATGCACATGACTCTTGAATTTGATGGTTTTAAGCCTCTATGCATGAACCCACAAAGTTTGAGTTAAATTTACATGAGGAAAGGTTCTACTACACGTTATATAAGTTCATAAACATTATAAATGACAAGGGCTACCAATTATGTTATGAATCCATGAAAATTTTGTAAGATCATGAAACCATTTTTATGATGTTATAATACACCCTTTTGTGAAAGGAAAATGCTCAATTAAAGGGGTTACGATTTTTAATAAGCTACTCTTATCATGATATTATGATTTACAAGTTTATACATATTATGATTATGCTTATGTTTATGTATTCCATGGGAATAGACTTAGTACCGAATGGATTTAGGGTGAGGGACTATCCCAAGGGTTCTTATATAAATTCGTACTTCCCATAACTATGTATCTCCATAGGTAATCATTATTTTCCTAAATGGGTTTACACTAGTGGATCCACAAATAACACTCACCAAAATGGGCAAGGCTTGTCAGGTGAGGTATAGTCTCCCTTGACAAGTAGGCTACTCTTTCTATAGTTTAAAGGCAGCATTGGCATTCCATGTAGTATCTCACATACTTTAAATGTTGGTTAAGGTCTCCTCCTATATATGTATATAATATGTTAGGAAATTTATGTCTCTTCCATGCATCGTTTCTGTAAGGCATTGATCATTCATTACATATTGAGCTTATTTACTTTGATATGAATATGCAACTTGGCTATATTGGCATATGATTTCCTAGTTCTGTGGAAAATTTCCTAAGCCCCTACTTCCTATAGAGTGTGTCTCATGACATTTTCCTTAGAAGTATTTGTTGTGATTGAATGGTGAAAATTCCTTACCTCTTTATTCCATTAAGTATGCCCTAAGCTCTTAATCCCTTAAAACTACTTGATAATGATTAATTTATGCTTTCTTACTGATGATGTTCTTAATGAATGTTATGAGTCTTGTTTGATGTGCATTCAGATCCCTCATTCATTGATGTCACTCCTAGGCCCTATACTTGGGTCATGACAAGCTTGGTATCAGTGCACTAGATTTGTAAATGGTCCTAAAAAATCCAACATACCTTGTCAAATAGGGTTTTATTCATGATTGTGAAGCATGTCCAACTATGAATAGGAAGACATTAGGAAATTAGGATCTTTAACTTCTTTCATGATCCATGTTTGGCGATAAAGCTAAATCCCCTAAGGTTTTATTCTAATCCTTGTCCTCTGCATTTCAGAATATGTCTCAGACCTGTTAGAATGGTGGACATAATGGTAACTACACCTTCCTTATTGATCAATCCCCTAGCACCAACATTTCTAATACAGAATTTTGCAACGCTATATGACTATTGGCTTAAGCTTTAACCGTTCAACTGAACCAACAGGCGGATGCCCCCAGGGCTACAAATGACAAGAATGGGAAGAAAGAGCTAAGAATACCCAAGTTGATAGTGCTTCACCTTTCGTTGGTGTTTTGGTACCCAAATCTAACAAGGAAAGATACCCTTTCTCTGTTTGTCAAGGATGTAGTAAAAGGCATCAAGAAAAGTGCTCAACCAGTAGAAAGGGTTGTTTTATGTGTGGTGACGTTAGGCATAAGGTGAGGGATCGTCCAATGGTCTCCAAAAAAGGGAGGGAGGTAGCTCATAAAGATGGCAATGGCGGGCCCAACTTCCCTAGGTGCCCAAAATATAAAAAAACTATTATGGCAAATGTTTAAGGGATATGGGTGCATGCTATGGGTGTGGAAAACTATGCCACAAACTCACCAATTGTCTAAATATTCCAAATAGAGGTAGAGATGGTAGTTCCTATAGGCATGGTTCTCATGGAGGTCAAGGGCCTCAAGGAGGTCAACAAGGTGGTTCTCCCCATCACAACCGATTCTATGCTATTCAAGGGAAATAAGAGGTAGAGGAAGTGCTTGATGTTGTCACCAGTATGTTACAAGTTTTTCATTATGATATGTATGTTTTGTTGGATCTGGGTGCCACCTTTTCTTTTATTACCCCATTCTGAGCTAATGGGTTTAATGTATATCCTGAGATATTATGTGAAACCTTTTTGGTGTCTACCCACATTAGTGAGTCTATTATGGCTAGAAGGGTCTATAGAGGTTTCCCCATATTTATTTTGCATAAAATCTTGCCTTTTAATTTTATTGAACTTGACATGGTGGATTTTGATATTATTCTTAGGATGGATTGGGTGCATGCATCTCATACCTCTATTAATTGTAGAACTCATATGGTTGGGTACTAATTTCCTAGTGAGCCCGTTCTTGAATAGAAAGATCATGATTTGGTAGTTAAGGCTAAGTTCATTTCTTGTCTTAAAGCTCAAAAATTAATTGCTAAGGGTTGTGTCTATCACCTAGTAAAGGTTAGGGATGTCGATTCCAAAAATCCTTTCATTAATTTTATCCTCATGGTTAATGAATTTAATGACCTTCTTGGTGTTCCTTCTAAAAGGAAAACTGACTTCAGTATAGATCTCCTCCCCGAATACTCAACCTATTTCCATTCTTCCCTATCATATCGTATGGCCCAACAAAGTTAAAGGAGCTAAGGAAATAATTAAAGGATCTGTTAGAAAAGGGTTTCATAAGACCTAGCAATTCACCTTGGGTACTCCAATTTTGTTAGTGAGGAAAAAGGATGGTTGGCTTAGAATTTGCATTGACTACTAACAACTCAATAAGGTCACCATAAAGAACAGGTATCCACTTCTGATGATAGATGATTCGTTTGACCAATTGCAAAGGGGCTAGTCACTTCTCTAAGATTTATCTTCGGTCTGGTTATCATCAATTGAGGGTAAGAAAGTGTGATGATCCTAAATGGGCTTTCTCTACAAGGTATGAGCATTTTGAATTCGTGGTGATATCTTTTATTTTGATGAATGCACCGAAAAAATTTATAAACCTCATAATAGGGTATTCAATCCCTGCCTTGATATGTTTATTGTAGTATTCATCGATGATATTTTGATTTATTCCCAAAGTAAGAAAGAGCACATGAGGCACTTAAGGGTGTTGTTACAAACCTTGAGGGAGGAAAGGTCATTTGCCAAGTTTAGTAAATGTGAGTTTTAGTTGAGTGAAGTTGCACTCCTTGGGCATGTAGTGTCGGGGGATGGGATTAAAGTAGATAAAAAAATTAAAGCGGTAAGGAATTGGCCTAGGCCCTTGATACCGTTAGATAGTTGGAGCCTCTTGGGCTTAATGGGGTACTACCAGAGATTTGTAGAGGGATTTTCTTCAATTGCATCTCCTTTGATAAAATTGACACAAAAGAAGGTAAGTTTTATTGGATCAGTGAATGTGAGAAAAGCTTTCAAACCTTGAAATATAGGATTACCTCCACTCCTAGTTTGACTCTATCGAAAGGTTAGAAGGATTCGTTGTCTATTATTACGCTTTAAGGGTCGAATTGGGGTGTTTGTTGATACAAAGTGGAAAGGTCAATGCCTATGCTTATAGGTAACTAAAGGTGCATAAGCATAATTTCCATACACATGATCTTGAGTTGAAGGTTGACTATTAGGTGTATTTGAAGGTTTCACCCATAAAAGTGTGGTTCTATTTGGCAAAAAGGGAAAGTTGATCTTTAGGTATATAGGGCCTTATAGGATTTTGAGACGAGTTAGCAAGGTTGCTTATGAGTTAGAGTTGCCTATGTATATGAGTATGGTTTATCCAATTTTTCATGTGGCCATGTTGAGGAAGTGTTTATGTCATCCAATTTATATTGCCTTTGGAAGTAATAAATGTTGAAAAAATATTGACTTAAGAAGAAGTTTCAATTGAAATATTGGATAGGCAGGTCAAGAGATTGAGGAACAAATAGGTTGCATCCATCAAGTTCCTTTGGAAGAATCAACTAGTTGACAGTGTTGTATGGGAAGCATAAGTGGATATGATGAAATAATACCCTTATCTCTTTCATTCTACTCAATCCGAAGGTGTTAAGATATTCCTGCTCAAAAAGTCCAAAATTCCTTCATTTTGCATTTTCATGTCATAATACATGCATATGTGCTCATGGTATTGATTTTAAAGGATATTTTATGCACAAGTTTGAAAATTTCACGAAATCGGTGTTTAAATCTCATTATTGCATTCATAATGGGTTGGTAGATGTTATTTCACTCTATTCGTGCTAGGTCAATTCTCATTCAAGGAAAAAATTTCCCATGGGGGCGATATTATGACGACCTAGATCTAAAGCTAACACCTGAGTTATTTCTTGTACGTGTATAGGCTTAACTTTATGACTTTTAATCTAGCGAGATCAATTACTAGGTATTCAAAGTGTATTACATGTGATTTAGGATCATAAGTAGTCTCTTACATTGAGCCAAGTCAAAGGATTCTATCGACTAAGTTTTAGTGTGAATTCGTATCAAGGTCAACTTTAAATAGACATATATCTTAGCACATGAACGAATAGGTGACCCACTACCTATCAAATTAAAATCTTTAAATTATATTTCCAACGAATCCAATTTCACCTTATTCAGAATTTAGGGTAAAATGTTATGACCATTTTACTGAAGTATGACTGGGTTGTGAGATTCAACGAGCTGAGTGCCATTTGAGATGAAACGATCCCAAAAAGGAGCCCGAAAATGTGCCTTCAAAGTGCCCAAAATATTAATTTCTATATATCTCAAAATTTGTGCATAATATCAAAAATTCGACTTCATATTCTTGATCAGGGGGAAAAATTGAGTGGGAAATGGGTCTCACCCCGATTTTAGAGCAACTGTATCAAAATTCAAAAATCCAAAAATGACTAATTTCGGTGTTGATTCGCGCCCCCAGCACGACGTGGCTGGGGCGCGAACCAGTGTTATTATTGCCCAATTTTGTTGAGTCGGTCCAAGGGCTTTAGGTCTTGGGCCTAAGTCTTCTAATGCGTGAAAATACCTATATGTAGTCATATTTCACCTTTATACCATACGAGACATTCCCCTATACTCTCTCAAACACTTAGATAAATATTTCACCCCAAATTTCAAGTCCCAACTCATCTGGATCTTAAGGGTTTTACTCAAGCTTCAAGTCTCCATTTCTGATCTTTACCAAGGATTCTCCAAAGTTAAGGTATGTGGGTTTCAACCATTTGGTCCTTTCACCCATGGTGCCCAAGCTTCCTCTTTACCTAAACCTCATGTTTCTAATAGAGGTGTCAATACGAGCTGGCCTACCCCATCTGGGCTAGCCCTTATAGGTTTTGGAATTTGACAGGCCAGGCTCATTAATTCTAGTAGTTGTTTTCTCGTTATATTTTTCAAGACATTATAATTTCTATATTCAAAAGGTAATTTACTAAAATTGCTCATATTATTTACTGTATTTTAATCCCTGTGCTGAATCAATAAAGGACAAGTAAAAGTACATATTATAAAAATATAATTTGTATCTAAATTTTAATATTTAAAATTTTAAATGAACTTTGAGTTTAAACTCTTATTATCTATAATACTCTATTTTATTTTTATTTTAAATTATTTTTAATTCAGCCCACGGGTCAGCCCAACCCATATTGCAAAAGCCCCATAAATCAGCAAGTTTATTTAGGCCAGGTTAAAAAGCCCATTTTTTAAATGGGCTCCAAAAATCATAGTCCAGCCCTGCTAAATCATGGGTTAGGCCAGGCTGGCCCAATGGGCCTAGCCCATATTGACTGCTCCAGTTTCTAAGTTGATTTACTTATGGGTCTTACTTACTATGAATTTGACTGTGAACTATGTTGGAGTTTTGTAAAAGTGTGACTATTTAAGCATATTTTGAGCTATGAAACTATGATCAATTAAGGGATTTGATGAAGGGTCTTGATGTATCTTACATGAGGATGTTACCAAGTATTGGTGGGTGGTTTTACATTGGATTTTCTTGTATAATGTCACTCTTGAATTGCATGGTTTTACACTAGGATTACACATCGACTAAGTGTTTGATAAAATGTCCACTATGGATTCTTGAGTTGTTGAAGATCTAAAGCATGGCTTATGATTTGAATGACTTTATGATGATGAAAGGAATGTATATATATGTCATTTTCCTCTATAGTGTTGTGAGTTGACCAAGCCTCGCTCGGGGGGTTGTAGGCCTTGGTAACCACATTGAGGGGTTGGTACCTCGATTGCATTGTTCGGGAGGTAGTAGGCTCATGCTACCATGATTGGGGGTATATACCTCAATAACCACATTGAGGGATTTGTACCTTAATTGCCTTGCTTGGGAGGTAGTAGGCCCATGCTACCATGTTGGGTGGTATGTACCTCAATAACCACGTTGAGGGGTTTATCCCTCAATTGCCTCTCCAAGGGAGTGGTAGGCCTTGGATATTCTATATTGATGGTCACTTCTTACACACGTATTATGTTCTATGTAAGCATGATTTACTCTAAGCATCATCCATGCATGCCATATCACTTATGCTTATTCATTGCCTGTGTTTATGCACTTCGATTATGTTGCTTATCTCTTGTTGCATTGCATCCTACATACTTAGTATATTCAAATGTACTAATGCATATTCCATGCCTACATGATGTTACCATGTAGGAAGCAAAGCCCCGCGTGATCATCCTCCTTCTCCACGTAGCTAGTACGATCTTTCTCAAGCTAGTTGGTGAGTCCTCAACTTTGAGGATGATGTCTTTTGCTCTTATGTTATGCTTAGACTCTCTTTTGTTATGCTTAGACTCTCTTTTATTTATTATATGCTTGACTATGAGGGAGAGCCCGGTTGTTTGGCTTGGCCCCCGCTAAGTGCTATGTTTAGAGATGTTGTTGGACAAGTTTTGTAATGATGTTATGAGCTTTGACTCTCTTGACTCTTTTGATACTTTATGATATGAAAGATGTCTTTTGGCCCCATGTTCCCTTTTTACTATCTATTATTATTGATTTATTTCTTCCGCAACCAAGGATGTGTAATGATATATTAAGAGGCTTAATTAGGATCCCTTCGGGTTCCCCATTCACCGTGTCATGTCTAGGTCCTAGGCTTGGGACATGACAAACTTAGTATCAGAGTACTAGGTTGTTAATGGTCCTCGGCATCCAACACACTGCGTCAATTAAAGTCTTATTCTTGGTTGTATTATGAACCATAACAATGAGTAAGAGGCTATGAGATATTTTAGCAAATGTTTCCCTTCTTCTTGATCTATGTCGTGCTATAGAAGTTAAGGTAAGTTTTCCCCCTAACAATTGTTCTTTGCTATTCTAGATCATGCCTAATACAAGAGGAAGAAGAGCCCGCACACCCGAGGAACAACCGACTCATGGTGAGCTCTGGGGTGCTCTCACTTTGCTAGCTCAAGTTGTGGCTAAACAAGCCAACTAAGGGGCCCAAGACCCTCATGCTCCTACTTCGGCATCTCGGGTGAGGGACTTTATGAGGATGAACCCACCAGAGTTCAATAGGTCTAAGATAGATGAGGACCCTCAAGAATTTATTGATAAAGTATACAAAATATTGGCTATCATGGGTATAAGGTTGGAACAGAAGGCGGACTTGGCAGCTTACCAACTTAACGGGGTGGCACAACATGGTACACTCAATGGAAAGAGGAGAAGGGGAACAATAATATGGTTCTGTGGGAGAAGTTTAAGGCGGTTTTCCTCAATTAATTTTTTCCTCTTGAGCTTAGAAAGACCAAAATGGTGGAGTTCATGAATTTGAAGCAAGGATCTATGTCGTTATGGGTGTATCTGACTTGGTGAGTGAGTAGTGCCGGTCCGCTATATTGATTAGTGACATAGACTTGTCCCGCATGATGACTTATGCTGAACAAATGGAGGAGGAAACGTTGAGGAAGAGAAGGGGTCATAAGGCCAACAGGGCCTGTTTTGAGGATAAGTTTCAAAGTCACAAGGTGGCCGATTTCATCAAGGCCAAGGGTCTTCTCATACTTCTCATAGGAGGTTTGCCAATGACATCCCTAGGGCCCAAGGTGATGGTAGTGTGGGTCCTAATGATATGTGTCCAAGATGTGGTAGGGGTCATAATGGTCTATGCTTTAGGAATACTAATGCTTGCTATGGTTGTGGGGAGGTGGGGCATAAGGTGATGGATTGCCCTCAAAATTGCAACAAGGGTAAGGAAGTTCGTCCTCAAGGCTAGGCTGCTAATGCGGTTCCTTTAGGTAGAGGAGGCCAAAAAGGTAGTGCCCCAAGGCACAATAAGTTTTATGCTCTTCATAGGAGGCAAGGGGTTGATGAGGTTCCGAATGTCATCATCGATATGTTAAAAGTTTTTGATTTTGATGTGAATGTATTGATATACCTGGATGCCACTCTTTCTTTTGTTACTCCTCTTATTGCCAAAAAGTTTCATATTGAGCCCGAATTGTTGTGTGAGTCTTATGAAGTGTCTACTCTCATTGGTGCATCTATTGATGCTAGAAAGGTCTATAGAAATTGTCCTATTTACATATTGCATAAAATATTGCCTTGTGATCGTGTTGAGTTGGATATGGTTGATTTTGATGTTATCTTGAGATGGATTGATTGCATGCATATTATGCCTCTGTCAATTGTAGAAACCGTAGGGTCAAATTCCAATTCCCAAATGAACCCGTCCTTGAGTGGGAGAGTCATGATGTGGTGGTTAAGGGTAGGTTTATCTCTTGCATTAAAGCCCAAAAGTTGATCTCTAAGGGGTGTCTCTATCATCTTGTTAGGGTTAGGGATATGGAGTCCAAATTCCTTCCTATAGAGTCGGTTCTAGTGGTTAGTGAGTTTCTTGATATCTTTCCAAATGACCTTCCTAGTGTTCCTCCCAAAAGGGAAATAGACTTTGGTATAGAGCTCCTTCCTGATACTCAACCCATTTCTATTCCCCCTTACTGTATGGCCCTGGCGGAGTTAAAGAAGTTGAAGGAGCAATTAAGGGATTATTTGGAGAAGGATTTTATTAAGCCTAGCCAATCACCGTGGGGTGCACCGGTGTTGTTTTGAAAAAGAAGGATGGGTCTCTTAGAATGTGTATTGACTATCGGCAACTTAATAGGGTTACCATCAAGAATAAGTACCTCTCCTATGGAATGATGATTTGTTTGACCAACTTCAAGGGGCTAGTCACTTTTCTAAGATTTATCTTCAGTCCGGGTATCATTAAGTGAAGGTGAGGGAACGTGACATTCCTATGATGGCCTTCCAGACTAGGTATGGGCATTATGAATTTGAGGTTATGTCTTTTAGGTTGACCAATGCACCGGCTATCTTCATGGATTTTATGAATAGGATCTTTAAACCCTACCTTGATTTGTTTGTGGTGGTTTTCATTGATGATATTTTGATCTATTCTCATAGTGAGGAGGAGCATGTGGCTCA
>DF357872.1:20873-39674 GCA_000787875.1 Solanum virginianum | reverse complement strand
TGGTGCTCAATTCACTTCACACTTTTGGAGGTCCTTCCAAAGAGGTCTTAGTACCAAGGTAAAGCTTAGTGCGACCTTTCACCCCCAAACGGATGGCCAAGCCAAAAGAACTATCCAAACTCTAGAGGATATGCTTATAGCTTGTGTTTTGGAGTTTAAGGGTAGTTGGGATGATCATTTGAATTTACTTATAATAATAGTTACTATTGTAGCATTGGTATGGCTCCTTTTGAGGCCCTCTATGGTAGACGTTGTAAACCATCGGTTGGGTGGTTTGAAGTGGGCGAAGTTGCTTTGTTGGGTCCAGATCTGGTCATGGAAGGTATGGAGAAGGTAAGGTTGATTAGGGAAAGGTTGAGAACAACCCAAAGTTATCAAAAGTCCTATGCCGATGTGAGGAGAAGGTGGCCCTGGCGGAGTTAAAGAAGTTGAAGGAGCAATTAAGGGATTATTTGGAGAAGGATTTTATTATGTGAGGAGAAGGGAGCTTTAATTTAAAGTTGGTGATTGGGTCTATTTGAAGGTTTCACCCATGGAGGGTGTGGTTTCCATTTTGGTAGGAAGGGTAAATTAATTCCAAGGTTTTTGGGTCCTTATAGGGTGTTGAGGAGGATTGGTAAGGTGGCCTATGAGTTGGAGTTGCCTAGTGAGATAGATTTGGTTCATCTGGTTTTTCACGTGTCTATGTTGAGGAAGTATGTGAGTGATCTGAATGCTATTATTCTTGTCACAACCCAAGCCTAGGGCCTAGACGTGACCGGCGAATGGGGAGCCCAACGAAACCCCAAGACAAGCCTCATGGCATATCATTACACATCCTTGGTCGCGGAAGCAATTAGAATAACAATAAGAGATAAACGTAAACAAGGGTAATTGGGACTAAGGGTAACCTTCCTTATCATAAACATCAAGAGTCAATAGAGTCAAAGCTCATATCATAGATACATAACATGTCCAACAACACCTCTAAACTTAGATACTTAGCGGAGGCCAACACAAGAAACCGGGCTCACCCTCATAGTCAAAGTATACATAAAGAAAGAGATCATAAGTAATGTCCCCGGAATGGAGGACTCACCAACAAGCTTGAGTGAAACCGTACTAGCCACATGGGTGGAGATGCTCAAGCGGGGCGCCAGTTCCTACATGGTTATATCATGTAGGCATAGAGTATGCATTAGTACTTAGAATGTACTAAGTATGTAGGATACAATGCAACAAGAGATAGGAAATAATCAAAGTGCATACTCATAGAAAGAAATAGTACATTAGCAACATGACATGCATGAACAATGCTTAAGGTAAAACATGCTTGTAAATCATGACCAAGGAATGTAACTCAATATGGAATGCAT
This sequence comes from Solanum virginianum, assembly GCA_000787875.1. NCBI lineage: Eukaryota > Viridiplantae > Streptophyta > Magnoliopsida > Solanales > Solanaceae > Solanum > Solanum virginianum. The sequence goes on along the minus strand of DF357872.1, from coordinate 38,319 downwards.
ACTTAAACCTAATCTTCATGAAATGGACGAAATGGCCCCCACTCACCTTACGGTGTAACCTTTTTGGAGAGTGTTACCAAAACCCCTACCGTATGACATAATCTTTTTGGTAGGTGGTATAAGACGTCTTCTACTTTATGATACAATCTTTTGGGTAGGAGCCGTGATGCATTCTACCTTATGGCATGGCCTTTTCAATAGAATATCCACACCTTACTTTATGATCTTTTCGGTGGGAACCATTCGTCTTTCTACCTTACGGCATGACCTTTTTGGTAGGGTGTCTATACCTTACGATATGATCTTTTTGGAAGGAACTATTAGTTATTCTACCTTACGGCATGACCTTTTCGGTAGGGGGTCCATACCTTATGATATGATCTTTTCGGTAGGAATCATTAGTCTTTCTACCTTACGGCATGACCTTTTCGGTAGGGGGTCCATACCTTATGATATGATCTTTTCGGTAGGAATCATTAGTCTTTCTACCTTGCGACATGGCCTTTTTGGTAGAGATCATAGAACTAGCTCATCACAATATTACATTTCAAACAACAAGGAAAGGCCTTCTCCATTCTCAAGAGCACAACAATAAACATGGAAACCCAACAATCTACTTGCAACACCATAGGTACTCTTTCATGAAAGTCACTCATATAAACATTCCTATCATCATCATATAGTCATCACATACATATAACACTTTCATCATCATTTAGTCATTCAACTCATAAGACATGCATTGGACCTTCAATTTCTCAAGAAACCATAACCGGATATTTTATTAAACACTAGAGGGTGTGTAGTGCTAGTGTAAAACCATGTAATTCAAGAGTGAAATCATGCTAGAAAATTCAATGTAAAACCTTCAATAGATACTTGGTAACACCCTCAAGCAATATACATCAAAACCCTTCATCAAATCCCACAATAGATCTTAGATTCATAGCCCAAAACATAGTAAAAGTCTACAGGGAATTTCATAATAGATAAGACCCACGAGTAAATCAACTTTAAATCATGCAATTTTTAAGAAAATGAAGCTGGGCATCATGAATGAAAGGAACCCATGAAAGAAACCCATATATCTTTGCCTTTAGAGAATCCTTGAAGAAGATTGGAGATGGAGACTTGAAGCTTGAAGGAGAACTTTAAGATCCGGATGAGGGTTTGACATTTGAATTTTAAGAGAAATATAAGACTAAGTGTTTGAGTGAGTATTGTGGAATGTATTATATGACATGAAGGCAAAATATGGCTAAGTATAGGTGTTTTCTCGTATGGGAACACTTAATCCCAAGACTTAAAAGTCTTGGACCTAGTCAAAAAACTGGACAAAAATAACATTGGGGCGCGTCGCGCCCCAGACGCGCTAACCTCACTGTTTTCGTCAACTTGAAAAATTTTCCTTAACTTCTCCTCCTCTATTTGTTCAACATAAATCATAAGGTGGGAAAAATCCATATCATTAATCAACATGGCAGGCCGGTATTCTTCATTCACCAAGTCGAAGACACCATTCACAAACTTGTTCATATACACGGATTTTAAGATATATGAAAATTATAATTTTGGGCACTTTCGAGGCACATTTTCGGGCACTTTTTTTGGGAGTCGCTACAATATCAACCCCTTGAGAACATTAATCCCTGAATGTCAAAAAAACATATATGACAAGAGTAATCATGAACAAATCAGCCTCAACAAGAACGCAATAACAAATTTAGAACACCATTTTCAAAATATCAACATAAGTGTCAAAAATCATCATCAACTTGTTAACATAGACATGGACGCATGCAAATGACACAGGGCTGAAACATAAGGCCTGGAATCATGAAAGGACTTGACATGTCATCATAAGCTTGAATAGAAATGAAAGAGATATGGATATTGTTCCTCCATGCCCCGCTCCTCGAAAGACACTTTCGACTAGACGAACCTTCCATAGAGCCTTAACGAAAACCATATCCTTATCAATCAACTTCTTTCACCCTTCCATCCCATGCCTCCACGGGGACCCCTTTCTAAGCCAACTTATCCTCTACAACACCCACAACCTCAAGGAGTTCTTTGGCACTAAAGTCATCAACACATCCCCTCAACTTAAAAGTATGAAGGACCGGACAAACCATAACCATATCCCTAGGGTAATCCACCCTTATGCAACTTTACCAACCTCCTTTCACATTCTATAAAGACTCACAACCCTAAACTCATTTGTCAACCTTAATTACACATAACCCACTTGGTACCATAAACCACCTCAAGACCTCCAATCCATCAACCAAATTCCACCAAGATCATAAGACAAGACTTTATGTAATAAGAACATGGAACAATCCTTGTAAGCTTTTCTAGCACCAATAGACCTACATAGCCAAATCTCACTAGCAACAAGGAATAATGAAAGGATTGTCAATCAAATTTAACACACATAAGCCACTTAGTACCCAATGTCAGCATCTCCCCTTGGGAGACAACCTCCACTTAACCATCCCTCACCAAGACCTCCAAATCTATTAAGATAGAAATCAAAGCCTTATTTTACTAGACCCCTTCAACCAAAGAAGATTTGGAACCATCAAAGCCCTTACACCACCACTCTCAACCTCACCTACCCTAGTCAACTGGTGACTTCTCCAACCACCTTCTTTGCTACCCAAAGGTCTCCACTTTCCATAATTATCAAGCAACCTCACCCCTCCAAATTCACAATATCACCCTCACATGATTCACAAGCTCTCCCCACTTTCAGAAGCAATCAACACATCATCACCAAGAACCACCACAATCATAATAAGGTAGGGATTAAAGACCCTATTCATGAGACCTATAGATATGACCGGTGTATAAGTCATCCAAAAGATACCACCCCAAATACAACATACCCGAAAGGACATTCAATAGCTCATTGGTCACCAAAAACAACCTAATAGAAATAATTTAGGCTCAACACCCCTAACTCTCACAAGATGATAAATGCAATTACTCAGAGATCAATTATACCCTAAAATAAGAGATGGACTTACCCCTCCAATACCACTCAAAGGTGAGTGATTAGGAAATTAGAATCTAACTCCACGGGCCCTACCATCAATAGAGACACAACATACATGCAAATAATCCACTCCAAGTATGATCTCAGACTCACCACATCCAATCCAACAAAATCACAAGGCAAGACCTAAACACCACATATTTAGCAATAATAAAGTGGTAATCACCAAGAGATTTACATAGAAACTCGGAACCTACACAAGAAGGCCACAAAAAACAAAAGAATAATGAAGGGAATAGTAGCACCCGGACCCAGCAAATTTAGACACCTCTAAGTTAAGGAAACTTCAACATACCGGTAGCAATATTGGGTGCCTCATTTACCTCTTACCTCCTTTAAAGGGTATAGAACCAATTATGTCTTGCAGCATCCCTTTGATCAACGTGACCATCTTTACCCTTGGTTTGAGCATATGGGTAATCCAGAATTTTGTGGCCCATTTCCCTACATCCAAAGCATGCACCTCGTGTTTCTCAAACATGTACCACCATGTTTCCTCCTACACTTTGGGCATCTAGGATGAGTCACCCTATCATCTCCTTGGGCCTTGGGTTTGACACCCCATTCTTAGCGACCCTCTTACTTGGAGCATTGTCAGACTCTTGACCTTGGGAGCCACCATCAAGTCGAGCCCTCTTGGCCTTATTACCCCTTATTTTCCTTAACTTCTCCTCCTCTATTTGTTCAACATAAATCATAAGGTGGGAAAAATCCATATCATTAATCAACATGGCAGGCCGGTATTCTTCATTCACCAAGTCGAAGACACCATTCACAAACTTGTTCATCCTAGCCCTTGGGTTGGCAACCAAGTGAGGATCATACTTAGAGAGTTAATTGAACTTGAGGGCATACTCCCTCACACTCATTGACCCTTGTCTCAAATTCATAAATTCTACCAATTTGGCTTCCCTAAGCTCAAGAAGAAAGAACCGATTAAGAAAGGCCGCCTTGAACTCTTCCCGTAGAACCATATGGTTGACTCCCTACTCCTCTCTCCATTGATTGTACCATGTTTGTGCTACCCCTTGAGTTAGTAGGCAACTAACTTCGCCTTATCTTCCAATCTAACACCCATGATGGCCAATACCTTATAAGTCTCATTAAGAAACTCTTGTGAGTCTTCATCCACCTTTAACCCATAGAACTTTGGCTGGCTCATCCTTATGAAGTCTCTCACCTAAAAAGTTGGTATAGAAGCATGAGAGGCTTGGGCCCCTTGATTGGTTTGGTTAGCCACAACTTGTGCAAGTAATGTGAGAGCCTCCCGAAGCTCTCCATTAGCTAGTTTGTCCCTCAAGAGCACGGGCTCTTCTTCCTCTTGTGTAAGGCATAATCAACTAGCATGGTAAAGAATAATAGTTAGGGAGGGAAAACTTACTTCAACCCTATAGCACAACTTAGAATATGAAGAAGGGAAACATTTCCTAAAATGCCTCATAGTCTCTTGCTCATAGTTGTGGTGCATAACACAATGAACAAGACTCTAATCGATGTAGTGTGTTGGACTCCAAGTATCTCATAACCTAGTACTCTGATACCACCTTTATCATGACCTAAGCCTAGGGGCTAGACATGATCGGTGAATGGGGAACCCAAAGAAACCCCAAACAAGCCTCATAGCATATCATTACACATCCTTGGTCGCAAAAGCAATTAGAATGACAATAAGAGATAAACGTAAATAAGGGGAATTGGGAATAAGGGTGAACTTCCATATCATAAACATCAAGAATCAATAGAATCAAAGCTCATAGCATAGATACATAACATGTCCAACAACACCTCTAAACTTAGGTACTTAGCGGAGGCCAACACAAAAAATCGGGCTCACCCTCATAGTCAGAGTATACCGAAAGAAAGATAGTTCAATACATAACAAGAGATCATAAGTAATATCCCTCGAATGGAGGACTCACCAACAAGCTTGAGTAAAACTGTACTAGTCACATGGGTGGAAATTCTCAAGCGGGGCTCCAGTTCCTACATGGTGATATCATGTAGGCATAGAGTATGCGTTAGTACATTGAAATGTACTAATTATGTAACACCCCACATCTTACATATACTAGTTCTATGCAAATGAAACATGGTATGGTTTGGTCAAATTAGCGCCCATTTTTAAAAGTACTTGAATCTCATTTTAGAGGGCGATATGTGCGTCTAACGCCTAAGAGGATCGAGTGTATACAAGTTTTAAGTCAAATTGAGGAGATCACAACCTTAAGTGAAGTGAGAGAAGTGAGGTGCTTGTAGGACTTAAGAAGTTTGCAGAGGAGTCACCTACTTGCTTAGCTTAAATTTGCTAGCTAGACAGAGATGAGGCCCAACGTCGAATCTGTCCAAGTCCGATTATGGATAAAGTCCATGTTAAGGGTGTAACTTTAGCTCATGTTTTAGCATGATAAATGGAATGTATTTTCAGCCCAAGAAGAATATAAAAAGGGCCCAAGTACATCACAACCCACTTGACTATTTGGGCCCACACTAAGTGAAGAGAAATTAGGAAAATGGGCAGCCAAGGCCCATCAACTTTGAAATCCAATTAGGCCCAAGTGAAAGGGCCAAGTTACCGTATCACCACCTTGATAATATGAGGCTTAAATCACACAAGAAAGTTGTCCAAAGGTTCCTTTAAAAAGGCTTACAAATATCACCTTTAAGTCATTCTTAACTTGGAAAAAAAATTAGCTTTCACAAGCTTTCTCTCTACACTTTCGTAACCTTGCAAAGCAGCCACAAGGAGACTTTAAGAATTCTTGGAGAAGCCCTACACCTTGAAAGTAATGGTAAGTAAGTTATGTATTTAGTATGGTTTTGTTATGAAAAACAAGAGACTATGTTGGTTAGGTATATGCTGAAACTTTTGGACAACATGTGTTCCAAGGGTTGTTGTATACTTTTCTTGTTTATTTAGGAGATTTTCTCTTCTTGGTTGGCTTGATTGTGAAAGAAGGTTTCTTTTCTTAATTTTTTTAAGTTCTGTAGTGATGTATAAAGGTTGCTGCACTATTTGGTTATACGTAAATAATCGAGGTTTAACGTGTTATCCTAAGTGTGTTGTTTGTAGAAATTGCAGGCTGATTGATTGAGGACTATAGTATCATGTCCTACACCTATTTTGAGCACTGTTTTAAAACTCTTTTAGGACTAGTTTTATGTGTATATATGTTGGGTACTATTTGGTTAAATTTGGAATAGGTTTGAAATTGTCGACGTCGAAATGTAGCGAAGGGATGTAACATTATGCCCCTATTTGGTATAGTATAAATACTTAGAATATATGTGTGGGGTGTTACAGGATGTAACGTTATGCCACCTATTTGTGTGTTGTGTATAATGGTTGTGTGTTGTGCTTGGTGAGCTGTATGTTGTGTAGAATTGTTAGGTGTTGTACTTTGTGAGCTATTGTAAGATTGTGATGGCTCTAAAATAGGCTGCATATGATATGTATATGAGAATTCGTATTAGAAAATACGATTAGGGGCAGAAAGGTTGAAAGAATACGCTCGAGTTTATAATTATATGCTTGCTGCTCGTGTGTTATTTTTTTATGAGATTGGGCTACCAAGATATATCTATTAGCTGCTAATGCTAGTTTTATCACCTATTATGTTGTAGATAATTATTTTGAAAGAGAAAAGGTTCAAGATATATCTATTAGCTGCTAATGCTAGTTTTATCACCTACTATACTATAGATAAATATTTGGAGGAAGGGAAGGTTATCTCGAGGTAATAGCTAGGTATGTAAGGCTACTCGATTTCTTATTATTTTGGCATGAAATCTAGATTCTTCCTTGGCACATAAAGGCAATTACCAACTCCGACACAACTATTAACTGTGTCTCCACTCTTTCACTTGTTCATATGCTCCCATATATGGTCACCTTCAAATCTGCATACATACTTGGATACCAAGATACATGGGTTCTTTTTGCTAAATAAAGTTCACGAGTTGTTTCATCTCATACGCATTTCATTATTTGTGTAATGTACTCTTTTCATTGTCATATTGTCTTATATGATTATTTACATGTCACATGCTACATCTACAGTCCTACACCTCCAATATTATGACCACCAAAAGAATCATCTCAAAAGTAATTGAAAGATAAAGTATATTGATTATTAATGGGTGGTAACCTGAGGGGTGGAAGAATCACCTAGACAGGGTCGATCATATCACAGGGGGTAGCCCAAGGGGTTCAAGGAAAAGCCTAGCCAGGGCCGATCTTGATATAGATTTACCACTGATCATCTAGTTATTTATATAACATGTTATGCACAAATTATACCGTAAAGGTAAAGTAATAAAAAGAATATAAAGTATAGGATCCCACAGTATAACTATAGGTGGTCTCTTATCCTACACTAGTGCATAATTTCATTTGTGTTGTTACTTCATATATAGTATTTTCTGCCTTATATATTCAGTATATTATTTTGTACTAATGTCCCTTGTGGGGGACCTGCATTTAATGCTGTAGGTACAGGTGCTAGTAGATGCCCAAGTAGGAGTACAGGATATCTAGCTACTGTTACCAAGCTCCAGGTTACTTCGGAGCTTTGTGTGTCTAGAGCTTATGTTTTTGTATTATATAATTAGTCGAGGCGGGATCTGTCCCGATCTTTATCAGATACTTTTCCTTATCCAGAGGCTTTATAGACTATATAAATTAAAGTGTGGTCATGTCTCGTACTTCAGACGACGTGGCCCCAATGGCCTAGCCATATGCATTTCCTTTTGGCTTGTTATTACTATTTACTTCTTAAAGGCATGTTGAATGTAGAAATCTCTCATAATATGTATAGAAAGTGCATAGATACAGGTTGGTTCTCCTAAGCCTTATCGGCAATGGGTGCTAGTCTACCTTAATGGGACTTTAGGTATGACAAATTATGTAGGATCCAATGCAACAAGCAATAATCAAAGTGCATACTCATAGGAAGAGATAATACATTAGCAACATGGCATGCATGATTAATGCTTAAGGTAAAACATGCTTGTAAATCATGATTAAGGAATGTAACTCAATATGGAATACATACTTAAACCTAATCTTCATGAAATGGATGAAATGGCCCCCACTCACCTCATGGTATAACCTTTTTGGAGAGTGTTAACAAAATCCATACTGTATGACATAGTCTTTTTGGTAGGTGGTATAAGACATCTTCTACTTTATGATATAATCTTTTGGGTAGGAGCCATGATGCATTCTACCTTATGGCATGACCTTTTTGATAGAATGTCCATACCTTACGATATGATCTTTTCGGTGGGAACCATTAGTCTTTTTACCTTACGACATGGTCTTTTCGGTAGGGTGTCTATACTTTACGATATGATCTTTTTTGTAGGAACTATTTTTTATTCTACCTTATGGCATATCCTTTTTGGTAGGGGGTCCATACCTTACAATATGATCTTTTCGGTAGGAATCTTTAGTCTTTTGGTAGGGGGTCCATACCTTACGTGCTAACCTCACTGTTTTCGTCAACTTGAAAAATTAAAATTGTGAATCGTTCGCTCTAAAATTGGGGTTAGATCCTTTCCCCCCTAAATTTGACCCCCTAAACAAGAATATGAAGTCAGATTTCTAAAATTATGCAAGAATTTTAAGATATATGAAAATTACAATTTCGGACACTTTTGAGGCACATTTTCGGGCACTTTTTTTGGGTTGTTATAGTTCTATTAAATATTGTGGGTATTGTTGAAGACAACTTGACTTATGAAGAAGTTCTAGTGGAGATCTTAGACAAGCAAGTGAAGAGGCTAAGGAACAAGGATGTTGCTTCCGTTAAGGTTCTTTGGGGGAATCAACAAGTCGAAAGTGCTACATGAAAGGCCGAAGCGGACATGCAAAAGCTATATCCCTATCTTTTCCGTTCTACTCAAGCCTAAGGTACTAATTCTAAGATGTGATCTCAATTCTTAAGTTCAGCCCTCATGTCATTGTATACACTCATGTTTAAGTTGACAAGTTCATGATGATTTTACACTTATGTTGAGATTTTTGAAATGATGTTTAAGTGCATTATTGCATCCTTATGTGGGCTAAAATTGTCATATATACGTCTCTCATATACCTTTCTTTAAATTTTGGGGATGAATGTTCCCAAGGGAGAGATATTGAAACGACCCCCAAAAGTGCCTGAAAATGTGCCTCGAAAGTGCCCAAAATCATAATTTTATATATATCTCAAAATTCGTACGTGATATCAAAAATTTAACTTCATATTCTTTATTAAGGAGCAAAATTAAGTGGAAAATTAACCCCAATTTTAGAGCAAATGAATCACAATTTCAATTTCCCAAAAATCGAATTCTAGTGAGGTTTCCGTGCCAAAGGCGCGCCTCAGTGTATTTTGTGCTAGTTATTTTAGTTCGCTCCAAGACTTTTGGGTCTTGGGACTAAGCTTTCCCATGTGTGAAAATACCTATAATTAGCCATATTTCACCTTTATATCATACAAGACATTCCTTAACACTCTCTCAAACCCTTAGACTAATATTTCTCTGAAAATTCAAATGTCCAAATCTCTTTCGAATCTTAAGAAATTCATCCAAGCTTCAAGCTTCCATTCAAATCTTCTTCAAGAAATTCTCCAAAATCAAGGTATGTGGGTTTCAACCATTAGGTTCTCTCACCCATGGTGCCCAAACTTCCTTTTTACCTAAATTACATGATTATAAATTGATTTACTTATGAGTTTTACTTATTATGAAGTTGACTATGAACTATGTTGGGGTTTCAGAAACTTGTGACTGCTTGAGCATGTTTTGAGTTATGAATCTATGGTTTATTATTTGATTTGATGAAGGGTTTGATGTATATTGCATGAGGGTATTACCAAGTGTTGGTGGGTGGTTTTATATGGGTATTCTTACGTGATTTCACTCTTGAATTGTATGATCTTACACTAGCATTACACACCTACCAAGTGTTTGGTAAAATGTCCAATTTTGGATTCTTGAACTATTGATGATCCATTGCATAACCTATGACTTAAATGACTATATGATGATGAAAGGAGGGTATATATATGATGACTTCATGAAAAGTATCTATTGTGATGAAAGTTGACCAATTGCCTAGTTCGGGGGGTAATAGGCCCGGAATTGTGTCCAGCTTGATTGGATATCTTTCTTTCCTTCAATGATGAGATTTTAGATTGAATAGGGTAATAGGCCCGAACTACCTGAAGGGTATATACCTTATTCGCCTAGCTCAGAGGGTGGTAGTCCCATGCTACCATATTGAGGGGTATATACCTCATTCACCTAGTTCGAGAGTGGTAGGCCCATGCTACCACATTAGGGAGTATATACCTCAATTGCCTCACCAAGGAGGTAGTAGGCTTGGTTATGTAAAGATGGTCACCTTCTTCACGTGTAATAAGTTCTATATAAACATGTTTTACTTCAAGTATCATTCTATCTCTTGCTTACGATATTGCATTTTGCCATGGGCCTATCTCTTATTGCTTGCATTCTACATACTTAGTACATTCAAATATACTAATGCATACTCTATGCCTACATGATGTTACCATGTAGGAACCGAAACACCGATTGATCATCTTCTTCCCTGTGGCTAGTACAATTTCTCTCAAGCTAGTTGGTAAGTCCTCTATTCTGGGAACAATGTCTATAATCTCATGCTATGTACTAAGACTATCTTTCTTTTATGTATGTATTGACTATGAGGGTGATTCCGGTTGCTTGTCTTGGCTCTCACTCTTATCCAAGTTTTAGAAGTGTTGTTGGACATGTTAAGTATAGTGCCTTGACTCTCTTCTTTGATGTTTATGCTATGAAAGTTTTCCCTTTAGTCCTTTTCCCCTTATTTCTAATCTAATTATATTGTTTAATTGCTTTCGCATCCAATAATATGTAATGATATGTTAAGAGGCTTGTTTGGGGTCCCTTCGATTTCCCTATTCACCGTGTCACGTCTAGGCCTTAAGCTTAGATTGTGACAAATAGGGTCTTCAAACCCAACCTTGATTTGTTTGTTGTAGTCTTCATTGATGATATTTTGAGCTTTTCTGGTGCTACAAAGATTGCGAGAAGAGAAGTTGTATGCCAAGTATGAAAAATGTGAGTTGTGGTTGCAAGAGGTTGCCTTTCTAGGTCATGTGGTTTCGGGGGATGGTATTAAGGTGGATTTTAAAAAGATAGAAGTGATTAGAAATTGACCTAGACCTTTGACCCTATCGGATATTATAAGCTTCTTGGGCTTAGCGGGTTATTACCGGAGATTCATGAATGGGTTCTCTTCTATTGCTTCTCCCATGACAAAGTTGACCCAAAAGAAGGCAAAAGTTGTGTAGACTGATGAGTGTGAAAAGAAGCTTCCAAACCTTGAAGGATAAGCTTGTCTTGCTCCCATCTTATCTCTACTAGAAGGGTTGGAAGGCTTTGTTGTGTATTGTGATGCCTCCCGTATTGGTTTGGGTTATGTTTTGATGCAAAATGGTAAGGTGATAGCCTACGCTTCTAGACAACTCAAGGTGCATGCAATGAATTATCCTAATCATGATCTTGAATTTGCCGCCATGGTTTTTCCTTTGGAAATTTGGTATCATTATTTTTATAGGGTGCATGTTGATGTGTTTACTGACCATAAAAGTCTCTAATATGTGTTCACTTAAAAGGATCTCAACTTGAGGCAACGAAGGTGGTTAGAACTTCTTAAGGATTATGATATAAGTGTGCATTATCACCCTGATAAGGCTAATGTGGTAGGTGATACTTTGAGTAGGGTGTTTATGGGTAGCCTAGCTGATATGGATGATGGGGGCAAGGAGGTGACAAGAGAGGTTCATTGGTTGGCTAGATTGGGGGTTAGGTTGGAAGATGTTGATAGTGGGGCTATTGTGGTTGTTGATGGTTCAAAATCTTCTTTGGTTGATGAGGTGAAAGTAAAGTAAGATCTTGACCCCTCCTTATTAGAATTGAAGGCCTTGGTGAGAGAGGACAAGGTAGAGGTTTTCTCCCAAGGGGGAGATGGTTCCCTTAGGTACCAAGGTAGGTTGTGTGTGCCTAGTGTTGATGGCTTGAGAGAGAAGATTCTTGACAAGGCTCATAATTCTTCCTATTCTGTTCACCCTGGTTCTAAAATAATGTATTGGAATTTGAGGGAAGTGCTTTAGTGGGGTGGTATAAAAAGAGATATTGGTAAGTTTGTTCCGATTGCCATAATTGCCAACAAGTCAAAGCCGAACAACAAAGGTCGGTTGGCCTAACCCAAGATATAGAGATTCCTACTTGGAAAGGGGAGGAAATTAACGTGGATTTTATGGTTGGGTTGCCTAAGACTAGAAAAGAGTTTTGATTCTATTTGGTTTATGGTTGATAGAGTGATAAAGTTGGCTCACTTCCTACTGGTCAAGACTACTTATTGATCCGAAGATTATGCTAAGTTGTACATTCATGAGTTGGTTAGATTGAATAGGGTACCTTTGTCTATCATAAAGATCGTGGTGCCCAATTCACTTCTCACTTTTGGAGGTCCTTCCAAAAAAGGTCTTGGTACCAAGGTTAAGCTTAGTATGGCCTTTCACTCTCAAACGGATGGTCAAGCCAAAAGAAATATCCAAACACTTGAGGATATGCTTAGGGCTTAATTATTGGAGTTTAAGGATAGTTGGGATGATCATTGAGTTTGCTTATAATAATAGCTATCAGACAAGCATTGGTATGGCTCCTTTTGAGGCTCTTTATGGAAGGCGTTGTAGATCCCCCGTTGGGTGGTTTGAGGTAGGGGAGATGGCCTTGTTAGGTATGGATTTGGTTATATAGGCCATGGAGAAGGTGAGGGTGATTAGAGAAAGATTAAAAACCGCCCAAAGTCATCAAAAGTCCTATGCCGATGTGAGGAGAAGGGATCTTGAATTCAAAGTTGGTGATTGAGTTTATTTGAAGGTCTCACCCATGAAGGGTGTGGTCTGGTTTGCAAAAAGGGTAAGTTGAGCCCTAGATTTGTGGGTCCCTATAGAGTGTTGAGGAAGATTAGTAAGGTGGGCTATAAGTTGGAGTTTCCCAATGACATGCATATGGTACATCCGGTCTTCCATGTGCTAATGCTAAGGTAATGTATGGGTGATCCTAGTGCTATTATGCCTCTAGATGTTGTGGGTGTTGTTGAAGATAATTTGACTTATGAGGAGATTTCGGTAGAAATCTTGGATAGGCAAGTGAAGAGGTTGAGGAACAAGGAGGTAGCTTCTGTCAAGGTTCTTTGGAGAAACTAAGAAGTTGAAAGTGCCACATGGGAAGCCGAGGCGAACATGAAAAAGTGCTATCCATATCTCTTCCACTCTACTCAAGCCTAAGGTACTAATTTAAGTCCCATATGTGATTTCAAGTCTTAAGTTTTGGCCCTTATGTCATTGCATACATTCATGTTTATATTGATAAGTGTTATGGTGATTTTTGATGTTCATGTTGAGACTTTTGAAAATAATGTTTACGTGTATTTTTTGCATCCATGTTGGGCCAAAATCTTCACGATTACTTTCCTTGTGTACATTTCTTTGACATTCGGGGATAAATGTTCCCAAGGAGGAGATATTGTGACACCCTGTAACTGCATGATCTTATGTATCCATGTTTAAAGCCTTATTTGTGTAGGTGGGTAGTGTATCAGGGTCGTGGGAGACTTCTCGTACTTAGACGAATTCAAGACTTCCTTACGGGTTGAGTTTTGGGTGTTGGTTCATGCAAAGGTCAACTTTAAATGAGCATAACTTTTAGCACACTTGGAAATGGATAGCCAACAATATGTCAAATGAAATACTTTTGAGTTATCTTTCCAATGCACTTGGTTTCACCTCATTTCGAGTTCGGATGAAGGAGTTATGACTATTTTCGTGAGACCCTCTCGTGCAGTAAAACCACACCGGCAGCTTGACGGGCAGTGGAGCTTTGGACGGGCTGTCTAGGTTGTCTCGAGCTGGAAAAGACCATTTTTGGTCCAAGGCATGTGACATGGCCAGTAGCATGGGTCGTGTGGCTTGCCGCTGACTATGTGGTTGGTCATGGAGTGTATGCAAGTGAGGAAAAGTAGGCGTGGGAGGTGCTTTGACCAAGTGTGGTGCCATGGACACCTTTGACGGGCTGGGGCAGGTCAGACAGCTCCTGCCCTTGGGGCATGGGGTGGCGTGGCAACTTTTTTTTTATCTAAGTGTGGTTCAACGGACCACTACATGGACCGTGTAGAAACACATGGCCCATGAAAGTGGCCCGTCAAAGTGACGATGACGGTAATTTTTCTAAGTGTTCACAACTTCCAATTTTTGACCAAATCTCATCTCACGGGTACTCCACACGACCCGTGAGGCCGTCAGTGGGGTATCACTTTGCCAATTTTTCTATCCGTTCACTAATGGCATTTTCATGAATTTAATTCATTCTAATGACCTTTTGACATCACTTTACCAATTTTTTCATTTGTTCACTAATGATGTTTTCATGAATTTAATTCATTCTAATGACCTTTTTAGACTTCCAATGCTATCTTAGCCTCCCCAAATGACTTAAACCCTATTCTAAAGGATCAAAAATCATTACTCTCAACTTGAATACACTCTTCAATCCTCTCAAAAGCTTCTACCAAGACCCTAATACAAATTTAAGGAAACTCACAAGTTTGGATTTCAAGACTCCATTCCAAGCTTCCATTCTTTCCTAACTCAATTTCAAGAGACTTAAGGTCTACAGTATGTGGTTTTCATTCATGAGTTCCTTTCACTCATGAAGCCTAATCTTCCATTCCTAAGAAATTACATGTTTCCAAGTTGTGTTGCTTATGGGTATTATTCACTAGCAATTATGATCATACTTGGGGGTTTTAGTTTCGTTCAAGTAACGTATTCTAGACAAAAAAATGTATTTCACATGAGGGTTTTACTAAGTATAGGTGCGCTGATTTACTTCAAGTTTTTTTTTGCATAATTTCACTCTTGAATTGCATGAGCTTAAACTAGCATTGCACACCCACCAAGTATTTACTAAAATATCCGGTTAATGTATCTTAGGTTGTTGAAGGCCTAATGCTTGGTATATGAGTTAAGTGACCTTATAATGATGAAAGGATGCTATTTATGTGATAGTTTTATGATATATATCTATAGTGTTGTGAGTAAACCATAACCAATTAAGGGGTTGATAACTTAATCACCTCGAATGGGGGTGGTATGCCATCAACCAATTGAGAGGTTGATACCTCACTTACTTCCGACGGAGGGTGGTCATATCCGTCAACCAATTGAGGGGTTGATACCTCAATCACCTCAGATGGGGATGGTAATCCATCAACTATTTAAGGGGTTGATACCTCAATCACTTTCGATGGAGGGTGGTCATGTCCATCAACCAATTAAGGGGTTGATTCCTCAATCACTTCTAAGGGGTGATCTACCTAGGATTCCAAGTACTAAGTTTCTTGGTCTATGATGATGATCTCTTCTTTCATATATAATATGTCCTATATAACCATGCTTTACTTCAAGTATCATTCATACATGTCATATTGTTATTATGCCATCCATTGCTTATGATATTGCATATTGACTATGTTGCCTACCTCTTGTTGCATTGCATCTTACATAGTATATTCAAATGTACTAACGCATACTCTATGCCTATATGATATTACCATGTAGGAATCGGACCTCCTCACGATCATCCTCATACTCCCCGTGTCTAGTGCTATCTCTACAAAGTAAGTTAGTGAGTCCTCAATTTGGGGGATAATGTCTTAGATTTTATGCTATGTATAAAGACTCTTTTTCCTTTATTGCATGTTTTGAGTATAAGGGTAAGCCCGATTGCTTGTCTTGGCCCCTTCTAAGTTCTATGTTTAGAGGTGTTGTTGGACAAGTTATGTAATTATGCTTGAGCTTGACTCTCTTTGAATCTTTGATATTTTATGATATGAATGGTTTTCCCTTAGCCCCTGTTACCCTTATTTCTATTATCTATTATTGTTTTATTGCTTCTGCAACCAAGGATGTGCAATGATATGCTAAGAGGCTTATTTGGGGTCCCTTCAGGTTCCCCATTTGTCGTGTCACGTTAGGCCCTAGGCTTGGGTCGTGACAATGGAGATGTGGCACGCAAAGAAGCACGATCGCGCTTTGTTCAGGTGCGAAGGTAGAGCACAGGAAGGCAACTATCCGTGATCACAAAATACTGAGCATGATGGCAGAGCAATACAGTGTCTGGCGTCAGGAAAGTTCAGGAAATTCACCATTTCAGTCCCAAAAAGGATATACGGGCAAAACTAACCCCTATTATTCATTCATTGATCACTAAACAAACCTAGAACACTTGGGATACAACTTTGAGAGAAGAATACAAACCTTAGTATAGATTTTAGTTTATGGTGAGGATTTAGAGCAAGTTTTCTACAAATTCTTGAGTGGATTGAAGAGTGTGAGCTTTACTTGTATTTATCTTTCAGTCACTTTTTCTTTCCTTATTCTTGAATGCATAATTTGTAGATTTAATTGAGTTGGATGTGGAGATCAAGGGAGAAAAGAAGAAAAAGGTTCTGTATGCCAAACCTACGATTAGATGGGGAGGTCTTACTCCTGCTTTCTCTCGCGTGATGGAAGAAAAGTTGAGGAGCTTAGAGGCGTGGAGTAGTGAAGGTAATGTGAATAGTATGTGGGACACAACTGCTGGTTACATAAGAAAGGTAGCTTCCGAGGTACTAGGGCTTTCAAGAGGGGCCTTTAGTGGATGGCAGGGCATTGGTGGTGGAATGATGAAGTACAGGGTAAAGCGAAAGATAAGAAGGTCGCCTACACATAATGGTTAGAGTGTAGGGATAAAGATGAAAACCAAAAGCTTAAGGTAATCTATAAGATGGCCAAGTCAGAAGCAAAGATGGCCATAGAGATATTGAGCTGGGTAAGTTGGCACACTCCGAAAACTTTCGTGATTTTGGATATTGTAGGCGTTACAGAGTTGAGGAGGTAAGACGGGCTATTGGTAGGATTTCGGTAGACTTTTGGAAGAACATGGTCAAGGATGGCATAGAGTGGTTGACTAGACTGTTCAATGCTATTATGAAGAATGCCAGGATGCCTGATGAATGGAGGAGGAGTACAATGGTTCCATTCTACAAGAATAAGGGAGATATTCAAAACTGTAACAATTACAGGGGTATCAAGTTGTTAAGTCACACTATGAAGCTTTGGGAGAGAGTAGTGGAGATAAGAGTGCAAAAAGTAATGCCTATCTCGGAGAATCAGTTTGGTTTCATACCAGGGCAGTCAACCACTGAAGCAATTCATCTTGTTCGGAGGGTAGTGGAGAAATATAGGGAAAGTAAGAAGGACCTGCATATGGTGTTCATTGATCTCG
>DF357872.1:4704-19855 GCA_000787875.1 Solanum virginianum | reverse complement strand
TCTCTACTTCTATGAGGTAGTGGTAAGGTCTGCGTACATTCTATCCTCCCTAGACCCCACTTGTGGGATTTCACTGGGTATGTTATTGTTGTTGTTGATGGTAATTTGTTTATGGGTCTTGATTAATCCTCTCAGTTTCATGCTTACTTGATGATTTACTTGCAAATCAAGTGGGTTTCTCCATAAATTGCTTTGATTGGATTCAATTGATGTATGAGTTCATGCTTACCTTCATGTTTAACTTATGATTTGAGGTTGCGAACTTGAATCTAGCTTAGATCTTCAATTATTGTTTTAATTAGAGTAGTTGAAGTGGAGGGTTTGCATGATATTCATGGGTTTATGTGTTGAGGTCCTTAAAATGGGCTCAACGGCTAAGGTCTTGGGTGTTTTGCTTATGAGGTGCTCAAGTCAGGCGTGTCTTTGAGTGGCTCGCATGAAAGATCATAACAAGCTCTTGCAAAACATCACATTGTCATTATTGAAGTGTGGTTACAAAAATCTTAACCTACCCATTAAGTTAATTTGATGATAAGTGTGATGGATCGATTGAGTCTTGGTTAATTTCCATATCCCCTATTCTTGCTCCCCTGCTTGATCAATACTTATCCCCTTTTCCTTTAGGAGTAGTTTTAGCTAGTTTTCCCTCCGACTAGTTAGAACTTGCTTTGTACTCGCCCATCGAATTGAGATTTATCTATCGGTCCTCATACGACTCAATCACCGACATATTATTCTCTGTGGGATTCGACCTCAACTCCAAAATTGGATAAATATGCTGACGACGATCGTCCTTACATTCATTGGTGATGTAGGCTTGAACGTCATCAAATAGTCACCACCTAATGATTTGAGGTGTATTAGGACACGATTCTAACCTAATAACTACAAGTCTAATCAACCAGAGATCGGGTAAGGGTTCTAGTTACCTTGAAGGAAAAGCGCTAGGCACCCCTCGAGGTCCGCAAATGCGGGTCCCGATCCTATCTCGCAATTTATATGGGCTTTGCAAATAGAGTCTCTTATTTTAAGAAAATATCTTAATAAAAATGCCTATAAAATAAAACAAAAAATAAAGTTAAACAGATAAATGAAACAATTAAATAAGTACTTTACCCTAAATTTTTTTTAAAAAAAGGAAAAGAGAAACTAAGCGATTTTTATACCACTTGGACCAGTTACTCGACTTTTATTTCCAGAAGACAAAATTAGATTTTATCGCTTTTAGCTCATTTGACTTATTTAAGCCAAAGGACAAAATCCAAGGTTTTGTTTTATTCAGGTTCAAGTTAGATCATCATTTCTAAGGGTCTTATTTACCTCTAACCTTCCTAGGTTGATTTATTATTAACCTAAAAGCATACTAAAGAAATGAAAAATTCTAACGTTTTCCTAAAAAGTTCCTATCATCTCATCCTAAGGTCCAAGAGGCATGAACTTTCTAATTTGGCCAGTTCTAGACTAAAAGAAAATATATATGGCTTCTATCAGACGCGCTGTCAATCAAAACACATAAGACTAACAATTAGCACATAAAATCTCATATAGCCCTCTTATTTAACAAGCTTGAAAACACACATAAGATGTGAAAGTCGTTACATGCTAAGCGTATGCATCTAAAAATAAGGACGACAACATTTAGGCCTAATTTAAATTAATTATGTTATTGATAAAAATATTCTTAATTGTTAAAAATAATAATTAAGAAAAAATTAACTTGTTACTATAACAATGATAACACTTCATAAAAAAAAACTTTTTCAGAAGAAGCATGACTTGTTTAAAAGACAGAGAGAGAATATTTTACACGAACAACACTATGAAATTCATTAGTCTTAAATCTATTAAACATTGAAAATCATTTATTAAAAATGATTTCTACATAAATATTATTTTTAAAGAAATCTTGCAAGCATGAATAATATTTGAAAAATATATTAAACCACAGTTACTACTTATCTGCTAAAAAATTTAGCACAAGCATAGTATTTATGTAAACTTTTTTTAAGAAAAAAAATATTGTTAAGCCTGTCTAATTCAAAATGCATGAAAATTATTGTATCCTACGAGCATGATTTTCATGAAAAAAAATATCTTTTAACAATATTTGAATATAATCACGAATCAGTTAACATGTTGAGAATCATTGAACAATTTCCAAGGACATGATAACTAAGTTATTAATTTGATAAGTAAACAAATTAAACTAAGATATCAAGCCAAGAAGAAAATCACATAAACAAAGATAGGTAAAAAATTTTTATCGTTGTTATTTTTAAAGAAAACCTGTACGATGATTAACAATATTATACCTAATAAACTTATTTTATACCATGTTTTTGTTATTAAAACGAACATTTTAAGAAGTGAATCATTTAAACCACACTTAAATGAACTTAAGTTAAACATAATGACTATAACTAACAATTAATCACATAAGCATACTTTTCAAACACACATCAAGCATGTTAAAAAAAAAAGTAGCACATATATTCCTCTCCCCCGTAGTCCCCAAATTTTATTGTATATGGAGAGTTGAACACAAAATATTACAAAATAGAAGGGAAAAAAATGAAATTTTAAAAAGTTTAAGTATTTTGTTATGGCCATGGGAGCTTGAATTCTTGGTTTTAGGCATATGAGAAAAGTCATTGCCGTCGATGGAATATTTTTAAAAGGCAAATATATATGGTGGAGTTTTATTTTTTTGCTGCTGCATAGGATGCTGAGTAACATATTTTTCAGTTTCATTTTGTGTTGTTGACTCTGAGTGTGATGTTTGGTATCTAAACTTGGAATGACTACAGAACAAGAAGTCTTTTCAGTATGCAAGAGTGATAGTATATACAAGTGAGAAAAAATGGTTAGGGAACAAAATCGTATTTTCAACCTCAAGTATGACAGGCCTGTCCACAATAATAAAGAGTTATCCAAAGGGGTCAGTCAATCAATAGAATTAAATAGAAATAGAATCCTTAAGAAATCAATTAAGGACAGAAATTGAATCAATTATGCATCAAATTAGTCATAAAAGAAAAGATAAAAATCTGCTAAAAATCAATAAGGTAGGAAAATCAACTAACAATTCAATTTTACCATAAATATAATAAATAAATCAATCAAAGGGATTCAATCAAAACTTTTCTTAAATAAACTAAGGGTAGCCAAAACGCATGGTTTACTTAAGGAAATAGTGACTTATATTGAGACATTGAATTAAAGGTGTCAAAAATATTTCAGAAATTAAAAAAAAAAGTAACTCAACTTTTAAGAACTAGGTGCAGGTGACAAGTTTATAATTAAGAGTTAATGATAAATTTTATGAACTAGGTGCAGGTAACAAGTATATAGTTAAGTGTTAATAATATTTGACAATTTTCAAATAAGTCCCCAAATTTTTCTTCGTACACTTTAATCTACTAAATAAAATATCCTCCTCCTCCTCCTCCTCCTCCTCCTCTTCTGCTTCTTCTTCCTCTTCTTCTTCTTCTTCTTCTTCCTCTTCTTCTTCTTCTTCCTCCTCTTCTTCTTCTTCCTCTTCTTCTTCCTCTTCTTCTTCCTCTTCTTCTTCTTCTTCTTCTTCTTCTTCTTCTTCTTCTGAGTTTTTTAGCAACTAGTTGACCATTTTCTATAACAGTTTTTAGTTACTGTTGAATGTACTGCAGTATTTGTTGCATCTGATGTTTCAATTGATGAAGTAGCTGCTGAATTAAATACAACAGTTGTTATATTTTTGTAAAGTTTTCTCATGTTTTGTTTTAAACTATAATTTATTTAGGTACCTTCAACATCATCAATGGGAGACAAAATAATATTTGGAGTTGATTGTCATTGTGAATGGATTGAGTCTAACAATCATTTTATTTAGCGCTAGAAAGACAAACAAATGACTGAGACGACAGCGATGATTGTGAATTGAGACATCGCATATGAGGATTTTGTGAATCAAATTATTGCCAACTGTGTACTAAATTGTGAGTCAAAAGATATTGCCATCACTTACATGCATTCTTGTGGTGAAAAACAGAGAGTGACTCCATTTAAAATAAAAGATCAACAGAATTTATGAATTTATTTGAAAGATGAAGGAAGACCCATTCTAAGGGTATACATGATTGAAAAGTTGGTGAAGAACCAAAATAGTTCTCAAAATCAATAAATGTTGAATGATAAGTATGATTTGATAGATACTGACGTTCCAAATAGAGCAAGTGGAGATGAGCAGATGCTTACTCCAGAAGTTGCTAACAACACACCAGCAAATACATAATCAACACAATCAAATCATGTTCAAGATGATGAAACAAGTTTTTATAGTGGTATAACATTTAAGAATAAGCAAGATTTCGATATTGAAAATAACTTTTTTGAAGAAAGACTTTATAGTCAAAAAGGTGATAAACTCGCGTTTTGTATATTGTGTCAAGTGTGTACATGCTGAGTGTAAATGGTGGCTGAGAGTAGTGAACCTTAAAAGTTATGATAGATTTTACATTATAAAGTATGAAAATTTTCACATTTTTGGTTGTCAACATTTGAAGAGCCATAATTCACATGCTACAACCAAAGTAATCGGTGCATATTTCAAAGATAAGTTTCCCAAGGGTAAAGTCCCATCCACAAGAGATATGAGAACCTCACTTCATGTTGAATTGGGATGCACGTTCAGTTACTGAAAACTTTGAAAGGGAAGTGAAATTGCGAAATCTTTGATAAGGAGAACACATGAGAATGGATATGCAGTGCTTGACACATATCATTATATGCTTAACACTTAAATCTGGGGATCAATATGGCATTGGATCTCGATGAAAATTGTAAGTTTAAGTATTTTGTTATGGCCATGGGAGCTTGAATTCTTGGTTTTAGGCATATGAGAAAAGTCATTGCCGTCGATGGAATATTTTTAAAAGGCAAATATATATGGTGGAGTTTTATTTTTTTGCTGCTGCATAGGATGCTGAGTAACATATTTTTCAGTTTCATTTTGTGTTGTTGACTCTGAGTGTGATGTCTTTTATCGGTATTTTTTAGCAAATAAGCAATTTTATAGATGATACTCTGGAATTGTGCATAATTTTGGGTTGGCATCCAAACCTTAAAAAATAGTTTCAATTGTCTACTCTTCTGCTCATTATGGCTGTTGCACATGACATCTTGGTGAAAATATTCAAACCAGTTTTCATAATAGAAGAATCATCTATCACTTTTACAAGGCCGCACAAGCATACAATATAAGTGAGTTTACTGACCACTTCAATCAAATTAGAGATATGGTTCCAGGGGCTGCCACACATCTTAAACAAATTGGATTTCACAGATAGAGTAGGACATTTTTTTCCAAAAAATAGGTAAGTGTTATTAAAACTCTTGCATTTGTTTCATTACTATTGCATTTGTTCCATTAATTGCTGCTGAAGTTGATGCTTCTGTCGCAACAACTGTTGCATCTACTACAACATCTTTAATATCTACTACAGTAATTTCTATTTTTAAAAATATTAATTATTAATTTCTATAATATCTGCTGCAATATTTATAGGTTTAGTATTATAACATCAAACATCACTGAATCGATTAATGCACTTTTTGTTGTTGAAAGAGAATTTTTATTTCTTCTCTATTTGATGAAATAAATAAGAAGTTTGGTGAAAAATTTCACCAAAGAAGGATGGAGTTCATTAATGTATCAACCATCTTGGTCCTTTCGATAAAGGAGGTCAATTGCAAAAAATATTAATTTAGGAAACAACTTACTGGTTCATCAAATTGCCAATTATAGATATGTTGTCTCCAGTCATGATGCAGTGACAATGGTTGATTTTTATTGCAAATCTTGCACTTGCAGAGTCACCAATCTTGATAAAATACCTTGTCCGCATGCGATAGCAGCGCTCCGGTGTCAATATGGTAAAGATAATGGAAGACGTATTTATGAGTATTTTTCTCAATATTGTAAGGTAGAGACATACATTTTTACATACATGGAGGAATTAAATCCGTGCCATCTAAAGAATTTTGAAAAATTCCTAGGGAGATTTTTAAAAGGGAAATACTTCCTCCATATGTTGTGCCAGGAAAGGTGGGAAGAAAGGCAAAGAGGAGACTTGGAAGTATCAAAAAATTGTTTTCAAGCAAAAAGAATAAACGTTCCATATGCAAAAGGGTTGGGTACAAGATAACTACATGCTTGGAGCGAAATGTTTCATAAGAACACTCACTTTTATTTGGTTCTTGTGAATTTATTTCATTTTGCATATTAATTTTATGCAAAATATTATTTGTATAATTAACATTTGTTGTTATTTAATATTATCAGTATTATTATTATTATTTGAATATATTTTTCATCAAATGCTTCATGTATTATCAAATTACATTTTAAACTATCAGCAATTTACAACAATTATTGTTTACAACAATTATTACTGACCTTTCAGCAATTGCTATTGACTTCATAGCAAATGATACATAATTTACAGAAATAGCTATACCATTTATAGTAATTGCTACAGAGCTTCCCAGCAATTGCTACAAATTTCACAACAATTGTTACTGACCTCATAGCAATTGCTACTGCCTTTAAAACAAATGCTACGTAATTTACACTAATTGCTAAAAAAAAAAATTCAACAACTGCATAACTTGCTGAGATGTTTTACAGCAATTGCTATAACTAGTTCAACAACTGGCCAACTTGCTATAACAAATTCAAATAAAATCTTTACCATCAACTTATTTCTAGTATTGAATTGGACTAAACTAGAATCACTACATTCATCCATAATCATGATCAAATGGACTAATTAATAAAAAAAATCAATTAAAGTAAATATGATCTATAACTACGATCCTATTACTTGTGTAATTAGTATCTCAATGTATAAGATCATTACTAATTCTAGCATTTAATCCAACATTGGACTAACTCCATCTCATATATTATAAAATATATTGACACAACCAACTAATAATCAATTTACTTAATCACCATCACTCATATATGCAATTACTCAATAGATTGTATATTACTTGTTTAATTACCACATCAACGTATAATATCACTACTGAATCTTGATTCTAATCTGAAATTGGATTAACACAACTCAATTTGTCACTAGATATGACATTTACATAGACATTTATTCAATTAAGTTGACTTGCTGAGTATATTCACAACAAATGGTACGATTGTCCTAGCTAGATACTGACTTGCTGAGTCATTTTTACAGGAAATGTTAAGACTATCCCAGCAAGTACGCGACATGCTGGGTCATTTCACAGCAGATATAAGGATAGCCGCAGCAAGATACTGACTTGCTGAATCATTTTCACAGTGAATGTTAAGACTGTCCTAGCAAGTAGGTGACTTGACAAGTCATTTCACAGCAGATATGAGGATAGCCCCAGCAAGATATTAACTTGCTGAGTCATTTTCACAGAAAAAATTAAGACTTTTCCAATAAGTAGGTGAGTTGCTGAGTCATTTTATGACAAATATTTCTATAAAAGGAGATATTTTTGTAATAGGCGAGATTTCTATAAAAGGAGATATTTCTATAACATAAAATATCCATCGTTAACATTCCAAAAAGGTCAAAAATAAGAAGATACATATGTTCATAAAAAAACTATCCATCATTAACATTCCAAAAAAAGTCTAAAAAATAACAAAATACCCATCATCCACACATAAAAAAATACCCATTATCCAAACATAAAAAAATACTCATCATCCAAACATTAAAAATACCCATTATCCAAATATTAAATAAATTCATTATCGAAATATTAAATATATCTAATGACCCAGACGTTGTACGGCCTTATTGGAGCATAAAAATTTTGGTTTCGGAAGGCTCTGGACTAAGGTGATGCTCCATGGGAGCCCTCACGATCCTTGCAAGGTCACACAGCCCGTGTAGCTTCTTCTTGGAGTGACCCTTGGCCTCACGATAGATGTTTGTCCCTTGGCATGGAGTTTCAAGCTCAGGCATGCCATACTTGGAGTCCACACGGGCCATATGGCACTTCACGGATCATGTAGAGGGTTGTGTGGTGGCCTTAAGCTTGAAATGCCACCATTTGGGGATCAAGTGTAGGGATACGACCACTTTCATGGGCCGTGTGGAGTCTCACGGGCCGTGAGGCCCTTCGTATGGCTTTCGAAATGAAAATTTTTCTAAGTGTTAAATCACCATTTTAGAACTTTGTCACGAGAAGTTTTCTAAGAAGGGGGACATGATTGGGTACATGGCTAGTGTAGCTTTACATGGCTCATGTGACCTCCGTATAGTGATTTTGTCAAAAAAATTTCAAGTATGGGATTACTGTTCCGGATCTTCGTTAAGCGATATTTTTCTAAGTGTTAGTTCATGGATAGGTATATGGTCCGTGTTGTGTGTCATAGACCGTATAGCCTCCCTTGAAGTGACGACGTTCAATTTTTCAACTTGTTTCATTAATGATATTTTTGTAATTATGATTTATTCTCAGGGTCTCTTGTGACTTCCTATGCTACCTAAGGACTTCCTAATGACCTAGCCTCTATTCTTAACATTCAAAGTCATTCATCACATTTGAAAACTCTCTCAAGTCTCTCTCAAAAAACACTTGTGGGTTATAAGCTTGGGGATTAAGGGAAGGCTCATTCTTCTTCATATTTATTCTTGAATCTTCTCCATTAGCTAAGGTATGTAGGTTTTGATTCTTGGTCCCTTTGAACCAAGAAGACCCAAACTCCTTTCAAGTGATTTTCATGAATATTTGTTTACTTTAAATTTGGGTTTTAGTATTATGATTTATTAAATGCAATTAAAGTATGAGTTATGTTTATTTGATGATTTAAAGTTGATTTAAGCACTATTATTATGAATTACATTGGGGTTATGAAGTTATGAAAGTGCATGTGTCCTTTAAAGCTTGATTTGTGCATAGATAATCTATGTTATTATTTAAATGTGAATTTTACCTATATTTTTACTTGAATTTCATGATGTACTGTTGATTTAAGTTTGAATCTCTATTACCCATGTTATTATCACATTATTCATGGCATATGCATTCATGAACATTGGATTTTATGAAAATTATGAAGTAAGTGAAGCCCAATTATGTTTATGTATATGATTTTGATAAGATTATGTTTATGACAAGAATGTGATCATATAAATGTCTATGATTATGGCTCTTTGAGCATTTTGGGTGCTTGCACCATTTTGTATATTTACGTGAGCTATTCCTATGCATGAGTATTGTGGTTATGAACTATGATTTGGCTTTTGAGCCTAAAAGTGCATTGAAAGAATTGGAAATGACTATTGCTTCTTTTGAAAGCATGTATATATGTACGTGTATGTATTCTTATGGGATGACTACTTAGCACTGATGGATTGGGGGCTCCCTCTCTTTCCTTGAACTATGTGTTTAGCATAGGTTATGTGAAAATTCTATCTGAAATGGGGATGCCTGTAAGGAAGGTTGACTCTAAAATAGGGATGCTCTTAAGGAGGAAAAATGATATGATATGCTTTATGTGAAAATTCTATCTGAAATGGGGATGCCCGTAAGGAAGGTTGCTTTATACGAAATGGGGATGCCTGTAAGGTGAAGTATGGTTTACCTTTGGCAAGTGGACCACCTCTTTACCAATGAGGGGATTTCATTGGGATTCGAAGTAATAGCTCGTTTGGTCTTATTCTTGTTGGTTGAGGTCATATCCGCACTCTATATGAGCTTTTTTTGCATTTCATGCATCATGTGTTTCATGGCATATTGTTATACTACTCTTCTTTTGCTATATATTTCTTTTTATATTATGTGCCCTTGTCATCTAACATTGAATGCAAGTTTGGTAACTCATATGCATTGCATGGCCGTATACTTAGTACATTCAAATATACTAACGCATACTTTTCGCCTACATAATCTCACCATATAGGGATTGAGGAGTACGTTCATCCACCGTACGACGACTAGCTTGGACACTAACGCATATTTTTGCCTACATGATCTCACCAAGTAGGGATCGAGGACTACGTTCATCCACCATACAACACCTAGCTTGGATCATAAGTTTTGCTTGTTGTGGTGAGTCCTATCTTCCAAGGACAAACCACCTTTCCTCTACCTATGGTGCTTTATTTATGTATTTTACATTGAGGGTGAGCCCAGGGTATGTCTTAGCCCCCGTCCTATCTTATGATTAGAGGCATTGTTAGACATCTTGTAAACTCCTTTACGTTTATACGCTAAGTGTTGTATTCAGTGATTATATTTATGGATGGCCCTTATTGGTTACCGTTATGTGGATTCACCATGAGTATTATGATATGTTTGTATGTTATGATATGTAGAATCCTAAGTCCCGAATTGTCCCCATAGAATGAGTCATACTTACCCGCCCCTTAATATTATATGCTACATGATATATATATCCATGCTACTCCCTTTTCCTATGACATTCCCACGGCATGACTCCTATTTTCCCTCCCTTAGAACTATGTGTACTATTTATTTTCTCTTCCAAATCGATGATGTTTAATAAAAATACTTTGATGCTGGTTTGGGGACTCTCTGGTCCCATTCACCATGTCACTCCTAGACCCTAGGTCTAGTTCTTGACAATAAACATTATCCAAACTTTAAATAAACGATATCATCCCATCAGTTGTTGCTTCTTCGTACCATCTGCTGGTTGCTGCTCCTCTATAGCAACTGCTAGTTGTTGCTCCTTCCTAACAGCTGTTGCTTGCTGCTCCTCCCTAACAACTGTTACTTATTGCTCCTCCTTAGGAGCTTTTACTCTCTTCCTAGCACTCATGAGTGCTTTTGCAACTTGCCTTAGCCTCATTTGCTCACGAATAGGAGTATATGACGACACAACCCTTGATGGAATGACACCTCTTTTGGATATCACGGTATTCAAGGTTCGCTCAAATTACTTTATCTTTTCCATCATCTTATTCATCTTGTCATTGCAAATTTCACAACCATAAGTATCACAAGGTACCTTAGAAGTCCCAGTGCCTAGATGATGAAATCTACAATAGTGAGTGGAGTTCCAAAATCACCTCCACCAAAAGAAGAAAATCCTCCTCTATCATCAGCAACTACTTCTTCCCTAACAGCAGTTTCATCAGCAGCTACCCCAATAGCATCTACACCTGTCCCAGAAGCATCTACACCTGCCCCAACATCAGCATTAACACCTACACTAGCACCAACATCCACAGGAAAATCTATTTTGATGGCCACTATACTGGCCAAATCTGTCACCAACTTCAAAATCCTCAGGTTTTCTTCATTTTACTGGAGTGGCACAAATCCCATACAAAGGTCCATCTCCTTCTCACTTTCAGTCAGGATTAGCCACGGATAAATAATCTATAAATTAAATAAAATTACCTTAACAAATTTACTAAAATATGAGAAGACAACAACTGTTAAAAGACAATAACTGTTATAAGACTTACCTCATCCGCTGATGGATCAAAGAGTTTGTGCGCCTCGACTTTACTATTTGTTGGCATCGCCAACCATCGATGTAGTCTTGGAGAAGATACTTCCTCATGGAACTCTTTGAATATTTTTCATATGTGAGGAATAACTTCAATAGCCCAAGCCTAAATAAATCGATGCCATAAATAATTATTAATTAAGATAATAAATAAATATAAAAAATGCTACAACAAAAATATAATAAATGAAATTTACCATAAAAGCCCACAAAAAATCATCTAGATTTGAGGACTTTTTAGTCAATGTCGCAACTTTCCTCGGATACTGCACGGTGAGAACATAGCTATTCTGACCCTAAGGATAGGTACAAAATGCCTTTCGGTCAGACGATAGCTTATCCATCGCATTAGTCCCTAGATCTTTACCCATAAGAATCTCATATACAAAGTAAATCAAGCGCAAGGACTTCTTAACACTCTTCTTAACTTTACTTGACTGCAAGAGGTCAAGCATTTGCTTTGATTTGAAATGCTTCTTCTATATTGCATCAACAATCCTGTTGTATCTTTTCTTTACCTTGTCATTTTGGGAGCCAGGAGGAGGTGGTAGGTGACAATTCAACCCCGTAACAACCGCAAACTCTTTAATGCCAAAACAAACAGGCATGCCACAAAAATTAACCTACAAATCATTCTCACTTTTGATCCAACAACGAAGAAACTGATACATCAACTTCATTTGGAACCTTAGGGTGTTGCCTTCACCAATGCCTAGGTATTTTCCAAATACCGTAGACCTAGAAAAGCTATCCAGTTCTTTATTTACTAAAACTTTTTAAAATCAGAAAATTATTTCTCAATTTTAGATTTTATCTCAAGATCACCACTCTTACCTCAATTCAAAGACCCGGGTGTCTCAAAGCCATAATCATCATACCTGAAAGCCACAATTATGGGAGTGTCTGCAGTAGCTAAGAGACTGTCAACAATAACTGTGGGAGTCTCTGCACCAGCTGAGGGTCTGTCTTCACCAGCTATGTGACTTGGTGCAACATCAGAAGGATTGTCTTCACTAGCTGTGTTACTTGGTGTAGTAGCTGAGGTACTGGCAGCAGCAGCTGTGGGAGTGGCATTAGTACCTGAAGCTGTGTTACTTGGTGCAATAGCTGAGGTGCTGGTACCAGCAGCTGTGGGAGTGGCACCAGTACCCGAAGGACTGTCTCCAACATCTGATGGATTGGGTGCAGTAGCTGAGGGACCGTATCCAACAACTGATGGACTGGATGCAACAGTTGAGGGACTGTGTCCAACAACTGTGAGACTGGCACCAACAACACACTCAACAGTGACTTGTTCAATAAGATTTAGCAGTTGTTGCTGTGACTCATCATCTTCATCTTCAGATATAATGAGCCTCCTTCTGGAAGCTCTAGTAGAAAGATCGAGTCTAGGATTTTTTTGCTTCAGTCGGGCCATTAAAGTAGATGGTCTTGTCACAAAATAGAGATAATCTATTAGATTGCTCAATCACTCTCAATAAAGACAAAAAAAGCAACTACTGAAAAACCTTCCTATATGAACACCATGTGTTATTTTTTCATAAAAAGTACAACAATAACCAAACAATAGCAACACCCACATACCCGAAATGTATCCTCAAAGAGTCCAACAAATCTAACAACACCAACAAGAACAGTCCTACCAAGTAGAAATTAGGGCATGCACTATGTTTTTCTAACAAAAATCATAACAAATAAAATCAAAGAAAAACAACAACCATCACAGTTGTTCTAATTAGTTCAACAATTGCCATCAATACTTTAGAATAGAGCAACCAACTATACCCGAATCAATCAACCAACCAAATATTTTTCTCGCAATGACTAAAACAACAAAAATCAAATAGGAACAACAATACCTATACCTAAAAATTTTATCAAAGAGTATAACAAATAAAATAACACCAGCAAGAGCAACCCCACCCAGTTATTATAAGTACTTCAATAATTGCTACCAACCTTACTCAAAATCAACCAAACCAAACCAATATATTTTCTCACAAAGTACTACAACAAAAAAAATCAAACAACAAACAACACTCATACCCAAATATTTCATCAAAGAGTACAACAAATCAAATAACACGAACAAGAATAATCCTACCTAGTTACGCAGTTGTTGTAATACTTTAATAATTGTTGTTAACCTTACTCTAAATCAACCAAACCAAACCAACTCAACATTTTTCTCATAATGATTACAATTATAAAACTCAAACAACAACAATATCACCCATACTGGAAATCAACCAACCAACCCAATATTTTTTTTCTCATAATGACTACAACAAAAATCAAACAACAACAACAACACCCATACCCGAAATCAACCAACCAACCAAACATTTTTCTCAAAATGACTACAAAAACAACAACACCCATATCCAAAATTATTATCTTCAAAGAGTACACAACAAATCAAACAACACCAAGTAAAAATTAGAGTATGCAATAATAAAATACATACTTTTTCATCTTCCTAAACCTAAATAATCATTTTTACAATGACAAACAAAATCATAATAGTGAAAAAATATACAAAATCTTACGTTAAGAAAGATGAAAATGATGTGGGAAAAGGAGAAAATCAACGACGACAGTGATCTGCGATGGCGGCAATGACAATGGAAATAGTGAAGGAACTGACGACGATGAAGAACAAGATGAAAAACCTAAGGGTTTTTTTCGCACCTAAGTCATGAAGAAGAAGAAGAAGAAGAAGAAATGGGTGAAGAGAAAGAGAAATAAGTTGAAGAGTTTTGAGTTTGATTTTGAAAAGACGGAAGTGAAAATATTTTTTAATTTTCTTTTTAAAACTTATAGAAGTTTCTTTTTAAAAAGGTAGTTGCTGAAGTTAAAATATTCAGTTTGGTCCCTTATTAACTTAATCATAGTTAATTTTTAATTAGTGATAACTTGGATCTTCTAAGGTCAAACTTGTTACCTTTTTTAATTTCAACACTTGAGAGATCGTGAATTGGATTTCTCCGTAAACTGCTTTGATTGGATTCAATTGATATATGGGTTCATGCTTACCTTTATGTTTAACTTACGATTTGAGGTCGTGAACCTGAATCTAGCTTAGATCTTTAATTATTACTTTAATTAGAACAGTTGAAGTCAAGGATTTGCATAATAGTCATGGGTTTATGTGTTGAGGTCCTTCATGGGCTCAACGACTAAGTTCTTGGGAGTTTTGTTTATGAGGTGCTCAACCCAGGCGTGTCTTCGAGTGGCTCGCATGAGAGGTCATAAGAAGCTCTTGTAAAACATCACATTATCATAACTGAAGTGTAGTTACAAGCATCCTAGACTACCCATAGAGTTAATTTGATGATAAGTGTGATGGATCGATTGAGTCTTGGTTGATTTTCATATCCCTATTCTTGCTTCCTTGCTTGATCAATCCTTATCCCATTTTTCCTTAGGAGTAGTTTTAGATTAGTTTCCCCCCCAACTAGTTAGAACTTGCTTGGTACTCGCCAATTGAATCGAGATTAGTATCTATCGGTCCTCGTCTGACTCAATCACTGACACATTGTTCCCTGTGGGACTCGACCCCGACTCCATAGTTGGGTAAATATGCTTACGGCGATCGTTCCTACGTCCATTGGTGATCTCAACAGTGACTTG
>DF357873.1:122102-146598 GCA_000787875.1 Solanum virginianum | reverse complement strand
CTCCTTCTTTTTGATTCTCTGGGGGAAACGGGAAAGAGGTCTAGATAGCCATCAAAAAAACTAATACAAATCAATACATATGACAATACAACTATGATAAGCAAGGTAACCATAGATAAGCAACAATTGCTGAATTAGTCTAAGATCAATAGTGCAATGCAAGTGACCTCATAAAATGAAGTCCCTTATTCCACTCATGATAATATTTTCAGATTCAATGCTTGGGACTAAACAAAAACACTCACTCTCAAAAAAGATATTCAAATGCCATGCTCAATACCATAAGCTTATCCCTATACTCATAACTATGACCTTTGGCTACTTATAGTAGCATCACTATAGGACTTTCTTGGCTTGTAACATAGGCTCAGGGGCTTTGGTATGATGTTTGGGAATATAGTGACTAATGGCCCTCCTTGACGCAACATTATTCTACACTTTTGCCTTACCAACAATGTAATTTTTTTAAACTCATTCTCCCTTTCTCCTATTTCAAGATTTTTCTGGGTACCTTACTCTCATTTTTAGTTCATTGCCTTTTATTTTAACATCATTTTTCTTTTTGGCTCATTGTTTAGGCATCTATTCATTTTTCTTGCATCCATAGCACATTTTTATCCCCTTTTCCATGTACTTCTAGCTTCCATCCCATTTTATGTTATTACCTTTACACCAACCACCCTCAACTTATGATTTTGGCCTCAGTCAAGGTGCACAATGTCAAACCTATGACCCAGGGACACTTTTGGTAGTCACCCTCAACTTAAACTATTTGCCTCAGTCGAGGTGCACAATATTCAAGGAAAGACCAAGGCCAATCTTAGGATTTTACATTCAACAAGGTAAGTGACTTAGGTTTTTACAAACCAAAGGGTATATGCAAGGCTCAAACATTGGTATCAAGGGATATATTACACATTTGGTTGGTTATTTAGGCTAGTGGACTAATATGAACAATGGCCTAAGATACATTCCTAACCAACTAACCTATAATCTAAGTTAGAGTAAAAGGGCAAGTTCTGATTTGAAACATAGTGTACGAATTTAGCAAAGAAAGCTCACACACATGGCACTAATTACACTATTAATATAGATCCTCAGATCATACTTTTCATCACAATTAGACCTCACTCATCAGAACAAGCACTGACAATCAATCAGATATGCATGGTTTCTATCATGACTAGCCAACAAATCTTTGATGGGTATCATTTTTCACACAAAACTAAATTATGCTATAGATTTCAGTACTACATGCTACTAAAACTACCGACACATCCTAAACATACTAATTCAATAGGAAATAAATGTCCTTGGGGAAAGAGAACACAGGCGAGGAAATCTCTCAGATTCAAAATTTGGGATAGTTATAGGCCATAGTTACTCAGACTTCACTGAGGTCTATAATTACCCACACCCCATAAAAAAGAATTTTCATTGTCCTCGATGCACAAAATATGATAGAACCAAAGCATAGAGGCGAAAAACATACTTGGACGCCTAAGTGCCTGTCTCTACCTTGGGTTTCCTCTCAAGCAGCGCCTGATTTAGTATCACGGCATGCCTTGGACAACTTGGTTACTCAGACTTCACCAAGTTCCCAAACTTCTATCTTCAATTCATTGGGCCTCTTCATTGACTGACAGATATTAAAGGTCACTTCCATATATACTAGTGCTCGCCCAGTGGCTAAGAAAGACCTTCCTAAGATGATTGGGACTTCGAAGTCGACTTCACAATCAAGGATCACAAAATCTGCGGGGAATATGAATTTCTCTACCTTGACAAGGACATCATATAGTATCCCCATAGGCTTCTTACCATTTGGTTAGCCATCAACAATCGCATGCTCGTAGAATTAGGGGATCCCAATCCTAGCTTTTTAAAGACCACAAGAGGCATAAAATTTATGCTAGAACCTAGGTCACATAATGCCCTTGCAAACTCAACATCTCCGATGGTGCAGAGTATGGTGAATGCTCTGGGATCTTCTTGATTCTGTGCCAAGGACCTTATAGCTATCGTACTGTGATGTTAAAACTCCTGACTTACGGTTCACTTCTTTGTGACCAAGTCCTTCATGAACTTTGCATACCCAGGCATCTTCTCCAATGTCTTAATGAGATATAAGTTGATAGAGAGTTATTTTAGCATGGAGAGGAAGTGTTGGAATTTACCTTTCTCCTCCTTCTTTTTGATTCTCTGAGGGAAACGGGAAAGAGGTCTAGGAATGGGTTTCAATTTTTGTGGCATCACTGCAGCATCAGTCACCCCATCTTTAGCACGAACATCTGCAATCTCTGCATTTTTACTCTCAACTATCTCCTCATGCATCATCATCAATTGGTATTGGAGGATTAACGGTCTGTAAAATGACCCCAAAAAGTGCCCAAAAATATGTCTCGGAAGTGCCCAGAATTGTAATTTTCATATATCTCAAAAGTCATGCGTGTTATCAAAAATTCAACTTCATATTCTTTATCAGGGACAAAACTGAGTAGGAAATGGATCTATCCCCGATTTTGGAGTAATTGTATCAAAATTCAAAAATCCATAATTTTTCTTATCCAGTGTATGTCCGCGATGCTATCGCAATCCGCCTCCATCGCGGACTAGTGTTATTTTTGCATAGTTTTCTTGTTCAGTCCAGGGCTTATGGGTCTTTTGCATAAGTCTTCCCATGCGTGAAAGTACATATATATAGCCATATTTTACCTTCATATCATATAAGACATTCCCCAATACTCTTCCAAATACTTAGACAAATATTTCACCCTAAATCAAGGGTTCCAAACTTATTTCGGATCTTAAGGATTTTATTCAAGCTTCAAGTCTCTATTCCAGTCTTCATCAAGGAATTCTCCAAAGCTAAGGTATGTGAGTTTAAACATCGAGTCCTTTCACCCATGTTGTCACGCCCCGGGAGGGTACCCTTTGCGTAGCTGGCACACGAAGACTATTGCTAGCCTCCGAGCGAACCACTTGGCCTCATCGTCACATCGTACTCAACAACAGAAGAAATAACTCAAATAGATACAATATTATTAATGAAAACATCGCTCATAGTTTCAAAAGAACAAGCTTTGAAATTATACAAAACTTTTTAAGAAATCACTCCTTCAATGTCTATGAAGCCTCTAATCAACAATCTAGACAGTGCCATGACAAGCCATAGACACCTCAAATGAAAATAGTACTCAAGAAAAGACAGAAGGTAAAAAGAACTTCTCCAGAATGTAAGGAGAGGTCACTAACTCTGAAGTGCACGTTCTAGATCTTAGCGGTGCGGGGGCTGAAGTCCTTTATCTCCAATATCTACATCATAAAATAATGCAGCGCCAAAGGCGTCAGTAAATGGAATGGTTCAATCAAAGTTGCTCAGGAGTTTTTCTTAACTAACATACCTCCCTCCACCATAAGTAAGGTGATATACAATGAATCAACATTGTTGGTACACCCATCCTATACGTACCACGGCATAGGACGATCAACTCTATCTTGGATCCACGAAAAATGTCCACTTGCGGGACAAGTTACTAGAACAATATTGTATGACTATCCTACACTAGCAACATAGTTTTGTGGGTTTAAGTAAAGTATACTCGCTCCCTACTCAGTGTTCGATACTCCTTCCAAGACATAAACATGCTCAAATCATCATGTAACTAAATCCTCAATCCTTAATCCTCAATCAATGAATTCATGCTCAACGTCATAGAGTTATCTCGATTCGTCTCAAAGATTCATCAATTCATTCAATCACATACAAGTACTAAACTATAGTCAAGTCAATAACCATGTAACTTATCATGCTCGACTCAATTCAAATGGTCATTTGGACTCTTTTAACCTTACTCATCGTATTAGGTAAACAAGTCTATAATGTATCATGCTCGACTCAATTCAAATGGTCATTTGGACTCTTTTAACCTTACTCATCGTATTAGGTAAACAAGTTTATAATGTAACATGTTTTCATGTTCAACGACTAAAATTTTCTCAATTTGTCATATTAACCTCAACTTAACTTCATACATACTCATTCGACATAGAACATTAATCTCAAGTTATAATATAATTTCAAGTAGTAAAATTCTCATATATTAGTAAGAGAATAAATTAAACTTCCTCATCAATAACTTCCTTTAAATCTCTAACTCAAGTAAGTAAAGTGACATGTAGGGTCTTTTGATTTAACTTTGATACATCAAGATAAATTCATCGCTCATCATAAATAATATTCTCGTAATAAAGTACTTAAAAGTACACGAAAACAAACTAATTTATATAAAATATCTTATTATAAAAGATTTAGGAAATAGGAGCAACTTCCAAGAATAAAATTGTCGAAGCTTTACACAATAAAACACCTCCCTTCAGCTAATAGAAGATCTTCACAAAAATTAAGAAAAATGTGTGTCTCTGTCATTTCTCTGCTTTGCCTATATTTTCTTGCTCTTTGCCTTTCCTCTCTCTCTGTCCATGTCTCTTGGTTTTTTGATGCTTTCAAAATGAGAAAACTGCTCTCACTAAATAGAAGTAGAATGCTTCTAAATAAAGAATAAAATAATAGGCGCATTAACAAACTTATTGGGGCATTAACATAAGAAAATATATTTGGCCAATCAACAAAATAATTTTGCCGGCAAAACGTAGAAACCACTTACAAAGTGGAAAATATGTGGAAAACACTTACATTTACAACAGAGATATAAAATTAAAAAAATGCACCCATAATCCCCTACTCATTTTTTAAAAATTATTGAGAGTCTATTAGCTGAAGGAAGACTATTATGCAAAATGAAGGTGTGCTCTGCATTGAACCTCCACTAACCGATTTTACTTCAGAATCGTAGTGGTCTCAAACTTGAACTAATTAATTTGCATACTTCACCTTTTTAAAAATTCTCTTTGCACTATTCCAGCTCAAGTAAATAAAATTTTGAGGTCGTTACATTATCCCCCCCTTGGGGTCATTCGTCCTCGAATAAAGAGAATATAGGTTAAGACACGAATTCTCTCATAGACTCTAACAATTAATTACCCCTCGACTGACTCATTTAAACCAATCAAATAAGGAATGCAACAATTATAATAATCACATCACATTAACAAGCCATATCAATCCTCACTCAAACTTTGGAACTTTATCATATCTATGAATGAAAGAAAAACTCAATGAATAGGAATGTAGAAAGAATTATTATCGTCAATTATCTCATGATCCATAGACTGGAATAAGTGGGGGTATCTAGAATTCATGTCCACCTCCACCTCCCAAGTATCTTCTTTTATAAATTGATTCCTCCACAATACCTTAATAGACACAATTTCTTTGTTTCTCAACCTTCAAACCTGGCGATCTAGGATAGGAATCTCCTCATCGCTCAGACTATCTTTTACCTCAACGCTCTCGACAGACACTACCAACCGTCCTCAAGTTTAGGTCTTTCTGCTTAAAAATGTACTGCAAACTCTTTCCCAAACATTTCTTAAGCATAGAAACGTTGAAAATCGGGTGGATAGCTGCTAATTTTGAAGGTAGCTCCAGCTCATATGCAACTTTGTCCACTCTTTTTATGACTCGGTAAGGACCAATGTATCTTGGACGTAACTTTCCTTTTTTCCCAAACCTCATCACTCCCTTCGTGGGAGACACTTTCAAATATACCCAATCATTGATCTCAAACTCTAAGTCTCTTTTTTGGACATCCGTATAAGATTTCTATCAACTCTGTGCAGTCCTCAACCTCTCACGAATGACCTTCACTTTATCTACCACTTGGTGAACCAAGCCTGGTCTGATCAACTCTGCTTCTCCTATGTCAAACCATCTAATCGACGATCTATACCTCCTCCCATAGAGTGCCTCATATGGGGCCATCTGAATACTCGAATGAAAGTTGTTATTGTAAGCAAACTCTACTAAAGGCAAATGGTCATCCCAATTACCCTTAAAGTCAATAGTGCATGCTCTCAACATATCCTCCAACGTTTGATGGTGGAAGTCTGTACTAAGATTCACCCTAGTACCCAATCCCTTTTGAAAAGACCTCCAAAATTGAGAGGTGAATTGAGCTCTTCTGTCCGAGATGATGGACAAGCAGAACTCCAGTGTAACCTCATAATCTCATGAATATACAACTTGGCATATTCCTCTGCAATGTTAGTTGTCTTGACTGCCAAGAAGTGAGCAGACTTAGTCATCCTATCCACTATTACCCAAATAGAGTCATGTTGCTTTTGAGACCTTGTAAGCCGGTAATAAAGTTCATATTGATCATTTCCCACTTTCCTTCTAGAATTTCGATGTTCTAAGCCATACCACTTGGTCTTTGATGCTCAGGCTTGACCTGCTTACAATTGAGACACTTTCCAACAAATTTCGCAATATCCCTTTTCATCCCATTCCAGTAATAGACTTCTTTCAATACGTGATACATCTTGGTGGAGCCAGGATGAATGAAATACCTAGAATTATGTGCTTCCGCTATGATTCTTTCTAAAAAATTATCAACATCAAGAACACAAAATCTTTCTTGACACCTCAATACCCCATCTCCCCCTTTAGCGAAAGCCATAACTTTCTTCTTATGTACATCATATGTCAACTGTAATAAAATGAGATCTCGATCTTGCTTTTCCTTTACTTCTGATACTAAGGATGAAGCAAACTCATTTTGGACATTAAACCCTCCTCATTATTCTCTTCAAGTTGTACTCCTAATCTAGCCAGTCTATGCATCTTTTTGACCAACTTTTTCTATTCTTCCCTAACATGGGAAGTGCTCCCCATGGACATCCTACTAAGAGCATCAGCAACCATATTAGCCTTACCTTAATGGTAAAGAATGCTCATGTCATAGTCCTTGAGCAACTCAAGCCATCTTCTTTGCCTCAAGTTAAGCTCCTTCTGGGTGGAAACGTTTCTCACACTCGTCGGACTATTGAAACTTGACCTTCTTCTGAGTTAGTCTAGTCAATGGTGCAGCTATGTAAGAAAATCATTCAACAAATCTTAGATAGTAACCAGCCAACCCCAGAAAACTTCTTATCTTAGTCGGTGAGGTTAGTCTTGGCCAATTCTTAACTACCTCAATATTTTGAGTATCCACCTGAATTCCATCCCCATAAACCACATGACCTAAGACGGCCCAAATTTGAGCCAAAATTCATGCTTAGAAAACTTAGCATACAACTCATGATCTTGGAGCGTCTGTAAAACAATTCTGAGGTGATTGGCATGTTCGTACTCAGTCCTAGAATACACCAAAATATCGTCGATGAATACAATCATAAACATGTCAAGATACTGCCTGAATACCCTATTCATTAAGTCCATAAAGGATGCAGGTGTATTTGTCAACCCAAATGATATCACCAAAATTCAAAATGACTATATCAGGTTTGAAAAGCCATCTTCAAGATGTCACATTCTCTCACTTTCAACTGCTGATAGCCTGATCTGAGGTCTATCTTAGAGAAAATAGTGGCACCTTGAATTTGGTCAAATAAGTCATCGATTCTTAGAATAGGATACTTATTCTTAATTGTCACCTTATTCACTGACGATAATCGATACAGATCCTCAAGGAACTATCCTTCTTTTGTACAAATGAGATTGGAGCACCCCATGGAGAGACACTTGGCCTTATGAATACTTTTTCCAACAAGTCCTTTAGCTGTTCCTTCAACTCCTTTAACTCTGCAGGGGCCATCCTATATGGTGGAATGGAAATCGGCTTGAGACTATCTTTGCTGTTCCTTCAACTCCTTTAACTCTGCAGGGGCCATCCTATATGGTGGAATGGAAATCGGCTTGGTGTCAGGAAGAATATCAATCCCAAAGTCTATCGACCTATTAGGAGGTATTCCAGGCAAATCCTCAGGAAACTCATTTACAATTGGGACTGATTGAAGAGAAGGGGGCCCAACATCATCTGATTTAACATGTACCAAGTGATAGATACATCCCTTAGAAATTAATCTTCGGGCCTTAAGGTAAGAAATAAATTTACCCTTTGGAACAACCAATTCTCCCTTCCACTCAATAACAGGATCATCAGGAAACTGGAATTTAACTATTCGAGTTCGACAATCAATCAAGGCATAACAAGCATAAAGCCAATCTATACCAAGGATTATATTATAATCAACCATCTCCAACTCAACCAAATCAGTGGAAGTATCCCTATGATGAATAGATACCACATAGTTTCTACAGATTCTCTCTACTCGAATAAACTCACCAACAGGAGTAGAAACAAAAAATGGTTCAAGCAAGCACTCAGGGAGAATCTCAAATATACTCGCCACATAAGGAGATACAAATGACAAAGTAGCACCAGGATCTATCAAAACATAATAATCAAGAGTAAAGACTCGAATCATACCCATCACAACATCCGGTGCATCCTCTTGGTCCTGTCGATTCCCTATTGCATACAGATGGTTTGTCCCTTTACCTGGTACTAGTGCTGTACTTCTTTGGTTACCCCTTTTTGGTGGTGCTATGGTAGCGGATTGGGCCTTATTGCTCCACGTTGGACACTCCCTCTGAAAATGACCTGGCTTTCCACACTTATAGCAACCATTCCCTCCATTTCTACATTCTCCCAGATGTATTTTGCCATATTTACCGCAAGGTGGTCTCCCTTTAGAGCTAAGAGTCATACTGGCTTGTGAACCTTGTGTCCTAAAGTTTGGCTAGCCTTGGGACTTTTTGTCGTGCCTGTGGCTTGGAGTCGGTGTAGTAGCTGAAGATGGTGCATAGTT
The DNA here is from genome assembly GCA_000787875.1 of Solanum virginianum. Taxonomy (NCBI): domain Eukaryota; kingdom Viridiplantae; phylum Streptophyta; class Magnoliopsida; order Solanales; family Solanaceae; genus Solanum; species Solanum virginianum. Next base: position 137,823 of record DF357873.1, on the reverse strand, counting down.
GGAGGATCTCTTTTGGAAGTAGGACTTATCTCCCTTGCCCTGCTTGTGCTGAATAGACTCAAGCCCCGCTGACCTAGTCTTCTTTCTTAGATGTTCCTCTCTATCCTTCTTCTTATCCTTGTCAGTTTCCTGAGCATGAACCATTAACCTTGAAATATCCATATTCGAATTTAACAATGCCATCTTATATTCTCCCTTCACATGCTTACTAGACCTAGATAAAAACTTCTTCATTCTTAATCTCATATTCGGGATCATTTCTGCAGCGTACTTGGACAGCTGGATGAATTTCAAGCCATACTCTTTCATTGTCATCCCCTCTTGTTTCAAATTCACGAACTCCTCAACCTTTGCCTCTCTCAACTCTTGAGGGAAGAAATGATCGAGAAAGGCATTCTCAAATTCATCCTAAATGGGAGGCTCAACATCATCACCTCAACTTTTTTCCCACTGATTTTACCAAACATTGGCCACATCCTTAAGTTGGTAAGTAACTAACTCAACTCCCTCAAACTCAGTTGCATGCATGGTCTTCAACACCTTCCACATCTTATCAATGAAGTTCTGTGGGTCCTCTTCCACTTTTGACCCAGTGTAGAAGGTAGGTTTATTCTAAAAAAATCCCTTAGCCTAGAAGCAGCTGTGGGCTCTTAAGAGCTAGAACTAGGGGCTGGTGAACCCCGATTCTCATTCTGACCTGCTACTAGATGTCTAAGCATAGCTATGGATTCTTGAAATTCAGACTCTAAAGTAGGAGTAGGTGGAGCAGTAGGTGTCACAGGAACACCGATGGTTTTGGGCGGTCGGCCTCCGCCCCTTGTTCCCATTTGAGAAGGCACCTCTGAGGTAGGGTTATCGATAGTGCTAGCTGAGGTATTTCTCTGGGTTACTGCATATCTTGAAGGTATAATCTACAATCGTATAATTCATGAGTCAGAAAAGAGATTTTTAGACTTGTCAACTCTATCGCACAAACTCAGATCACAAGAAAGGGTAACAATTTCTAATGTCCTATAGTTTCCTATTTATGAAGTGTGGTACACAACACACACATAAACAAGACACTACTAGACACGGCTTCATAGACTCCTTAGGACTTCTGAACTCTGTGCTTTGATACCAAGTTTCTCACGGCACGGGAGGATACCCTTGGCATGGCTAGCATACGATGACTATTGCTAGCCTCCGAGCAAATCACTTGGCCTCATCATCGTATTGTACTCAACAACGGAAGAAATAACTCAAATAGATATAACATTATTAATGAAAACTCGCTCATAGTTTCAAAAGAACAAGCTTTGAAATTATACAATACTTTTTAAGAAATCACTCTCTTAACATCTGTGAAGCTTCTAATCAACAATCCAGACAGTGCCATGACAAGCCATAGACACCTCAAAAGAAAATAGTACTTCATAAAAGACAGAAGGTAAAAAGGGCTTCACCAGAATATAAGGAGAGCTGACCAACTCTGAAGTGCACTATCTGGATCCCAGCGGTGCTCGAGATGAAGTCCTTTATCTCTGGTATCTGCATCATGAAATGATGCAGCGCCAAAGGCGTCAGTACGTGGAATGTACAGTAAGTCCAACGGCTCAAATATAATAATAATAATAATAATAATAATAATAATAATAATAATAATAATAATAATCATGATAAGTTCAAGCATACTAATTCCTCAACTCATGCTCAACTCAGTACATAATAGTTTAGAATATTTCATACATACAAATAATATATATATATATATATATATATATATATATAGTGAAAGTAAGCTCAAGTTTATAAATCTCATGTTCAATCAAAGTTGCTTAGGAGTTTTGTTAACTGACTTACCTTCCACCACCATAAGTAGTTGATGCACAATGAATCGGCATCGTTGCCATGCCCGTCCTATATGTGTCATGGCATAGGACGATCAACTTTATCTTGGATCCAGGGAAAATGTCCACTTACGGGAAAAGTCACTAGAAAAATGTTGTATGCCTATCCTACACTAGCAACGTAGTTGTGTGTGTTAAAGTAAAGTATACTTGCTCCCCGCTTGATGCTCGATATTCCTTTCAAGACTTAAACATGCTCAAATTATTATGTAACTCAATTCTGAATACTCAATCAATCAACTAATCCTCAAACTCATAGAGTTTTCTTAATATGTCTCAAAGATTTATCAATTCATTTAATCACATACAAGTACTCAAATATAGTCAACTCAATAATCATGTAACTTCTCACGCACGACTCAATTAGAACGATCGTTTGGACTCTTTTAACCTTACTCATCATGTTATGTAAATAAGTTTATAATGTAACATATTTTCATGTTCAATGACTCAAATAATCTCAATTAGTCATGTTAATATCAACTTAACTTCATATAAACTGATTTCACATAAAATATAAATCTCAAGACATAATATAATTTCAAGTAGTAAAATTCTCATATAATAGCAAGAGAATAAATTAAACTTCCTCATCAACAACTCTCTTTAAATTCTCAAGACATAATATAATTTCAAGTAGTAAAATTCTCATATAATAGCAAGAGAATAAATTAAACTTCCTCATCAACAACTTTCTTTAAATCTCTAACTCAAGTAAGTATCTAAGTCAAGTAAGTAAAGTGACATGTAGGGTCTTTCGATTGAACTTTGATACATCAAGATAAATTCATGTTCATCATAAATAATATTCTCGTGATAAAATTCTTAAAAGTACACGAAAAAAAACTCATTTATATAAAATATCTTATTATAAAAGATTTAGAAAATAGGAGCAACTTACAAGAATAAAATTGCCGACGCTTTACACAATAAAACACCTCCCTTTAGCTAATAAAAGGTCTCACCAAAAATCAAGCAAAATGTATATGTCTCTCTCGTTTCTCTACGTTGCCTGTGTTTCTTTGCTCTCTGCCTTTGCTCTCTCTCTTTGTCCATGTCTCTTGGTTTTCTGATGCTTTCAAAATGAGGAAACTGCTCTCATTAAATAGAAGCAGAATGCTTCTAAATAAAGAATAAAATAATAGTTGCATTAACAAACTTTTTAGGGCATTAGCATAAGAAAAGATATTGGCCAATCTACAAAATAATTTTGCCGGCCAAATGTAGAAACCACTTACAAAGTGGAAAGTATATGGAAAACACTTACATTTAAAACAAGCATATGAAATTAAAAAATGCACTCACAATCCCCCACTCATTGTTTTAAAATTATTGAGAGTCTATCAGCTAAAGGAAGACTATTATGCAAAATGAAGGTGTTCTCTACATTGAACCTCAACTAAGTGAAAAAGTAACTTTTACTCCAGAGTTGCAGTGGTCTCAGACTTGAGCTAATTAATTTGCATACTTTTCTTTTTTATAAATCATTCTTACACTCTTCCAACTCATGTAGACAAAATTTTGGGGTCGTTACATTATCTCCCCCTTGGGATCATTCGTCCTCGAATGAATATAATATAGGTTAAGGTACAAATTCTCTCATGGACTCTAATAATTAATTATCCCTTGACTGACTCATTTAAACTAATCAAATAAGGAATGCAACAATTATAATAATCACATCACATTAACAAGCCATACCAATACTCACTCAAACTCTAGTACTCTATCATATCTATGAATGAAAAAAACACTCAATGAATAGGAATATAGAAAGAATTATTATCGTCAATTCTCTCGTCACACATAGACTAGAATAAGTAGGGGTATCTGGCTTTCTTATCCTCCTCCACCTCCCATGTAGCTTCTTCAATGAGTTGATTCCACCACAATACCTTAACAGACGCAATCTCTTTGTTTCTCAACCTTTGAACTTGGCGATCAAGGATTTGGACAGGAATCTCCTCATAATTTAGACTATCTTTTACCTCAATGCTCTCGACAAGCACTACTAACCGTTGATCTCCCAAACACTTCTAAAGCATAGAAACATGGAAAACTGAGTTGGTAGCTGCTAATTCTGAAAGTAGCTCCAACTCATACGCAACTCTGCCAACTCTCTTTATGACTCGGTAAGGACCGATGTATTTTGGACTTAGCTTTCCTTTCTTCCTAAACCTCATCACTCCCTTCATGGGTGAGACTTTCAAATATACCCAATCATTAATCTCAAACTCTAAGTCTCTTCTTTGGACATTCGTATAAGATTTCTATCGACTTTGTAGAGTCCTCAACCTCTCACGAATGACCTTCACTTTCTCTACCGCTTAGTGAACCAAGTATGGTCCAATCAACTCTATTTCTCCTACCTCAAACCATCCAATCGATGATCTATACCTTTTCCTATAGAGTGACTCATATGGGGCCATCTGAATACTCGAATGAAAGCTGTTGTTGTAAGCAAGCTTTATTAAAGGCAAATGCTCATCCCAATTATCCTTAAAGTTAATAGTGCATGCTCTCAACCTATCCCCTAATGTCTGAATAGTACATTCTGCTTAGCCGTCTATTTGATGGTGGAAGGCTGTACTTAGGTTCACCCTAGTACCCAATCCCATCTGGAAAGACCTCCAAAACTAAGAGGTGAATTGAGCTCCTCTGTCCAAGATGATGGAAAACAAAAATCTATGCAACCTCATAATCTCACGAATATACAACTTGGCATATTCCTCTATACTGTTAGTTGTCTTGACTGCCAAGAAGTGAGCAAACTTAGTCATCCTATCCACTATTACCCAAATTGAGTCATGTTGCTTTCGAGACCTTGATAAGCCAATAATGAAGTCCATATCGATCATTTCCCACTTCCATTCTAGAATTTTGATATTCTGAGCCAAACCACTCGGTTTCTGATGCTCAACCTTGACCTACTAGTAATTGAGACAATTTGCAACAAATTCCATAATATCTATTTTCATCCCATTCCACCAATAGACTTCTTTCAAGTCATGATATATCTTGGTGGAGCTAGGATGAATGGAATACCTAGAATAATGTGCTTTCACCATGATTCTTTCTTGAATATTTTCAATATCAAGAACACACAATCTGCCGTGATACCTCAATACCCCATCTCCCCCTTTAACGAAAGCCCTAACTTTTTTCTTATGTACATCATCTTTCAACTGCAATAAAATAAGATCTCAGTCTTGCTTTTCCTTCAGCTCTGACACTAAGGATGAAGCAGACCCATTTTGGAGTTTAAACCCTCCCTCATTATTCTCTTCAAGTTTGTACTCCCAATCTAGCCAGTCTATGCACCTCTTTGACCAACTCTTTCCTTTCTTCCCCTACATGGGCCCTATGGACATTCTACTAAGAGCGTCGATAACTACATTAGCCTTACCTGGATAATAGAGAAAGCTCATTTCATAGTCCTTGAGGAACTCAAGCCATCTTCTTTGCCTCAAGTTAAGCTCCTTCTTGGTGAAAACATATTGTAGGCTTTTGTGTCTGTGAACACATCACCATGCACTCCATATAAGTAGCGGTGCCAGATCTTGATTGTGAAAACCACTGCTGCAAACTCTAAGTCATAAGCGGGGTAGTTCTTCTCATGCACTTTGAGCTGTTTAGAAGCATAGGAAACAACCTTCCCTTTTTGCATCAACACACATCCCAATCCCACTCTCGAGGTATTGCAGTATATAATAAACCAATCATTCCCATCGGGCAAGGTCAACACTGGTGCAGTAGTCAACCTCATCTTTAACTCCTAAAAACTTTTCTCACACTCATCAAACCATTAAAATTTGACCTTCTTCTGAGTTAATCTAGTCGATGGTGTAGCTATGGAAGAAAATCCTTAAATAAACCTTTGATAGTAACCAGCCAACCCCAGAAAACTTCTTATCTCAGTCAGTAAGGTTGGTCTTGGCCAATTCTTAGCCGCCTCAATCTTTTGAGTATCCACCTGAATTCCATCCCCAGAAACCACATGACCTAAGAAGGCCACGAATTTGAGCCAAAATTCACACTTAGAAAACTTAGCATACAACTCATGATCTTGGAGTGTCTACAAAGCAATTTTGAGGTGATTATCATGCTCCTTCTCACTCCTAGAATACATCAAAATGTCATCAATGAACACAATCATAAATCTATCAAGATACTGCCTGAATAACCTATTCATTAAGTCCATAAAGGCTGCAGGTGCATTTGTCAACCCAAATGACATCATAAAAAACATGAAATGACCATATCGAGTATGAAAAGCCATCTTTAAGATGTCACATTCTCTCACTTTCAACTGGTGATAGCCTGATTTGAGGTCTATCTTAGAGAAAATAGTGGTACCCTAAAGTTGGTCAAACAAGTCATTGATTCTTGGAAGGGGATACTTATTCTTAATTGTCACCTTATTCAGTTGACGATTGTTGATACACATCCTCAAGGAACAATCCTTCTTTTGTACAAATAGGATCGAGCACCCCATAGAGAGATACTTTGCCTTATGAATCCTTTTTGGAACAAGTCCTTTAGTTGTTCCTTAACTCCTTTAACTATGCAGGGGCCATCTATATGGTGGAATGGAAATCAGCTTGGTATCAGGAAGAGCATCAACCCTAAAATTGATCCCACTATCAGGAGGGATTCAAGGCAAATCCTCAGGAAACTCATTTATAATCGGGATTGGCTCAAGACAAGGGGGCTCAATATCATCTGATTTAACTCACACAAGGTGATAGACATATCCCTTAGAAATCAATCTTCGAGCTTTGAGGTAAGAAACAAATTTACCCTTTGGCGCAATCGAATCTCCCTTTCACTCAATAACAGGCTCATTAGAAACTAAAATTTAACCATTCAAGTTCCACAATAAACTGAGGCATTACAAGCATGAAGCCAATCCATACCAAGGATTATATCAAAATCAACCATCTCTAACTAAACCATATTAGCAGAAGTATCCTTATGATGAATAGATACCACACAGTTTTTATAGATTCTCTTGGCTCGAATAAACTCACTACATGAGTAGAAACAGAAAATGGTTCAAGCAAGTACTTAGGGAGAATCTCAAATCTACTTGAAATATAAAGAGATTTAAATAACAAAGTAGCATCAGGATCTATCAAAACATAATAGTCAAGAGTAAAGACTCGAATCATATCTATCACAACATCTAGCATATCCTCTTGGTCCTGTTGATTCCCCATTATATATAGATGGTTTATCCCCCACCTGGTACTGGTGCAACACTTTTTTGGTTACCTCTCGCTAGTGGTGCTGTGGTAGCAGGTTAGGACTTATTGCTCTATGTCGGACACTCCCTCTGAAAATAACCCAATTGGCCACACTTATAACAACTATTCCCTCTATCTCTACAATCTCCTAGATGCATTTTGCCACATTTCCACATGGTGGCCTCCCTTTAGAGCCAAGAGTCACGTGGCTTGCAAACCCTGTGCCCTGAAATTTGGATGGCCTTGGGACTTTTGATCATGCTTATGGCTCAGAGCTGGTGCACTAGCTGAAGATGGTGTATAGTTGGAGGACCTCTTTTGGAAGTAGGACTTATCTCCCTTGCCCTGCTTGTGCTAAATGGACTTAGGCCCCGCAGACCTGACCTTCTTTCTCAGATGCTCCTCTCTATCCTTCTTCTTATCCTCCTCAGTTTCTTGAGCATAAAAACATTAACCTCTAAATATCAATATCCAGAATTAACAATGCCGCCTTACATACTTCCCTTTTTTAAAAATCCTCCTTATACTATTTCAACTCAAGTAGACAAAATTTTTGGGTCGTTATAATGGTGCCCAAGCTTTCTTTTTACATTAATTGCATGTTTCTAAGTTGATTTTACTTATGGGTCTTCTATTATGAATTTGACTATGAACTATGTTAGGGTTTTTCAAAAGTGTGACTGTTTAAGCATATTTTGAGCTATGAATCTCAGATATATATCTTGAGATTTGATGAAGGGTATTGATGTATATTGTGTGAGGATCTTACCAAATGTTGGTAGGTCATTTTACATTGAATTTACTTGCATGATTTCATTCTTGAATTGAATCATTTTATAATAACATTGCACACCCATTAAGTGTTTGATAAAATATCGATTAATGTATATTGAGTTGTTGAAGGCCTAATGCTTGGCATATGAGTTAAGTGACATTATGATGATAAAAAGTGATATGTATATATTGATTCCATGAGAAGTGTCTATTGTGTTGTGAGTTGATGATAGCCAATTGAGGGGTGATACCTCAATCACCTTGGATGGGGGTGGTAAGCCATTAACTAATAGAGGGATTGATACCTGAATCATCTTGAATAGGGGTGGTAAGCCATCAACCAATTAAGAGGTTGGTACTTTAATAACCTTGGATAGGGGTGGTAAGACATTAACCAATTGAGAGGTTGGTACCTCAATCACTTCTGGTGGAGGGTGGTTATGTCCATCAACCAATTGAGGGGTTGGTACCTCAATCACTTCTAAGGGGTAGTCTACCTTTAATCCAAGTACTAAGTTGCTTGGTGTATGATGATGGTCTATTGCTACATATGTAATATGATTTATGTATAAGCATATTTACCTCACGTATCATTCATGCATGCCATATTGTTATATGTCTATCTATTGCCTAATTATGCATTTTGACTATGTTGCCTATCTATTGTTGCATTGTATAGTACATACTTAGTACATTCAAATGTACTAACACATACTCTATGCCTACATGATGTTACCATGTAGGAATCAAAGCCCTTGATTATCCTCTTTATCCACGTGGCTAGTACGATATCTCTCAAAGCACGTTGGTGAGTCCTCAACTTCGAGGACATACTTTTGATCTATGCAATGTATAAACTCTCTTTTCTTTATTTTATGCTTTGACTATGAGGATGAGTCCAATTGCTTAACTTGGCCCCCACTAAGTTCTATTTTTAGAGGTGTTGTTGGATAAGTTATGTAATGATGCTATGAGCCTTAACTCTCTTTGACTCTGTGATATGTTATTATATGAAAGATGTCCCTTAGCCCTGTATTACCCTCTTTTTTTCTATCTACTATTGTTATTTTATTGCTTCTGTGACCAAGGATGTGTAATGATATATTAAGAGGCTTGATTTGGGTGCCATCGGGTTCCCTATTCACTGTGTCACGTCTAGGCCCTAGGCTTGGATAGTGACAATCTTAGTATCAGAGTACTAGGTTGCTAATTGCCCTCGACATCTAACACACTGCGTTGATTAGAGCCTTATTCATGGTTATGTTATGCACCGCAACTATGAGAAAGAGGTTATGAGATATTTTAGGAAATGTTTCTCTTCTTCTTACTCTATGTCATGCTATAAAGGTTAAGGCAAGGTTATCACCCCTAATGATTATTCTTTGCTATGCTAGATCATGCCTAACACAAGAGGAAGAAGAGCCCACATACCCGAGGAACAATCGGCACATGGTGAGCTCCAGGATGCACTCACTTTGCTAGCTCACATTATGGCTAACCAAGCCAACCAAGGGGCCCAAGCCCCTCATGCTCCTACTCTGGCATCTCAGGTTAGGGATTTTATGAGGATGGACCCACTGGAGTTCAATGGGTCTAAGGTAGATGAGGACCCTCAAGAATTTATAAATGAGGTTCACAAAGTGTAGGCTATCATGGCTATGAGGTCGGAAGAGAAGGCGTGGTTGGAGGCTTACCAACTTAAGGGGTGGCTCAAATATGGTACACACAATAGAAGGAGGAGATGGGGAACAATAATCTGGTTCTATGGGAGGAGCTAAGGCGGCTTTCCTCAACTGGATCTTGCCTCTTGAGCTCAGAGAGGCCAAAATGATAGAGTTTATTAACTTGAAGCAAGGATCTATGAGTGTGAGGGAGTATTCCCGCAAGTTCAACCAACTCTCAAAATATGCTCCACACTTGACACTTGGTTAGCGACTCGAGGTCTAGAATGAATAAGTTTGTGATGGTTGTATCTGATTTAGTGAGTAAAGAATGTCATACGACCATGTTGATTAATAACATGGATTTGTCCCGCTTGATGACTTATGCCAAAAAATTAGAAGGGGAGAAATTGAGGAAGATAACAGCTCATGAGGCCAAGAGAGCCCATTTTGATGGTAAGTTCCAATGTCACAAGGGTGGCCAATTTCACCAAGGCCAAGAGTCTTCTCATACTCCTAGTGGGAGATTTGAAAATTACTACCCAAGGCCGCAAGAGGGTGCTGGTGTGATGCCTAGACTCATGTGTCCAAAGAGTGGTAGGGGTCATGATGGCCCATGCTTGAGGGTTACCGATGCTTGTTTTGGTTGTGGGAAAGTAGGCCACAAGATGATTGATTGTCCATACAATTGCAATAAGGGTAAGGATGTTCATCCTCAAGACCGGGGTACTGATGCGGTTCCCTTAGGTAGAGGAGGCCAAAAAGGTGGTGCCCCAAGACATAATCAATTTTATGCTCTCCATGGGAGATAAGGGGTTGATGAGGTGCCCGATGTCATCATCGATATGATAAAAGTCTTTGATTTTGATGTGTATGCATTGATGGACCCGGATGCCACTCTTTCTTTTATTACTCCTCTTATTGCCAAAAAGTTTCACGTTGAGCCCAAATTGTTATATGAGTCTTATGAGGTGTCTACTCCTTTTGGTACATCTATTGTTGCTAGAAAGGTCAATAAAAATTGCCCCATTTGTATCTTGCATAAAATATTGCCTTGTGATCTTGTTGAGTTGGATATGGTTGATTTTGATGTCATTCTTGGGATGGATTAGTTGTATGCATATTATGCCTCTATTGATTGTAGAACCCATAGGGTCAAATGCTAATTTCCAAGTGAACTCGTCCTTGAGTGGGAGAGTCATGATATAGTGGTCACAGGTAGGTTTATCTCTTGCATTAAAGATCAAAAATTGATCTCTAAGGGGAGTCTCTATCATCTTGTGAGGGTTAGGTATATTAAGTCTAAGGTCCTTCCTATAAAGTCGGTTCTGGTGGTTAGTGAGTTTCTTAATGTCTTTCTAAATGACCTTCCCGATGTTCCTCTCAAGCAAAAAATAGTTTTTGATATAGACCTCCTTCTCGATACCCAACTATTTTCTATTCCCCTTTACTATATGGCCCCGGTGAAGTTAAAGGAGTTGAAGGAGCAATTGAAGGACTTGTTAGGGAAGGATTTTACTAGGCCTAGCCAATCACCTTGGGATACACCAATGTTTTTTGTGAAAAAGCAGGATGGGTCTCTTAGAATGTGTATTGACTACCGGCAACATAATAGGGTTACCATCTAGAATATACACCATCTCCTAAGGATTGATGATTTGTTTGACCAACTTCAAGAGGCTAGTCACTTCTCAAAGATTAATATTCGGTTTGGGTATCATCAAGTGAAGGTGAGGGAGTATTGACATTCCTAAGATGGCCTTCCGGACTAGGTATGAGCATTATGAATTTGTGGTTATATCTTTTGGGTTGACCAATGCACCGGCTATCTTCATGGATCTTATGAATATGGTCTTTAAACCTTACCTTGATTTGTTTGTGGTAGTTTTCATTGATGATATTTTGATCTATTCTCATAGTTCGGAGGAGCATATGACTCATTTGAGGGTATTGCTACAAAGATTGAGGGAAGATAAGTTGTATGCTAAATACGAAAAGTGTCAATTTTGGTTAAAAGAGGTTGCCTTTCTAGGTTATGTGGTGTTTGGGGATGGTATTAAGGTAGACCCTAAAAATACAAAAGTGATTAGAAATTGGCCCAGACCTTTGATCCCGTCAGACATTAGAAGCTTCTTAGGCTTAGTGAATGGGTTCTCCTCTATTACTTCTTCCATGACTAAGTTGACTCAAAAGAAGGCTAAGTTTGTGTGGACCGATGAGTATGAAAAGAGTTTTCAAACCTTGAAGGATAAGCTTGTCTCTGCTCCTATTTTATCTCTACCGAAAGGGTTGGAAGGGTTTTTTGTTTATTATGATACCTCCCGAAATTGGGTTGTGTTTTGATGCAAAATGGTAGGGTGGTAGTCTATGTTTCTAGGAAGCTCAAATTACATGAAAAGAATTATCCTACTCATGATCTTGAATTGGCCGTCATGGTTTTTGCTTTGAAAATTTGGATTCATTATTTTTATGACCCAAGGGGGAGATAGTGCCCTAGATACCAAGGTAGGTTGTGTGTGCCTTGTATTGATGATTTGAGAAAGAAGATTCTTCATGAGGCTCATAATTCTTCCTATTCTATTCACCTCAGTTTTACCAAGATTTATAGAGCTTTGAGGGATGTGTTTTTGTGGGGAGGTATGAATAAAGACATTGCCAAATTTGTATTCGGTTGTTATAGTTGCCAACAAGTCAAAGCCAAACACCAAAGGCCAGGTGGCCTAACCCGAGACATAGAGATTCCTACTTGGAAGAGGGATGAAATTAAAATGGATTTTGTGGTTGGGTTGCCTAATAATAGGAAGGGTTTTGATTCTATTTGGGTTGTAGTTGATAGGATGACAAAGTTGACTTATTTCCTACCGGTTAAGACTACTTGTGGTGCCGAAGACTATGCTATAAATTTACGAGTTGGTTAGATTGCATGGGGTGTCCTAGTCTATTATATCAGATCGTGGTGCTCAATTCACTTCACACTTTTGGAGGTCCTTCCAAAGGGGTCTTGGGACCAAGGTAAAGCTTAGTACGACCTTTCACCCTCAAATGGATGGCCAACCCGAAAGAACTATCCAAACTCTTAAGGATATGCTTAGGCGCTTAAGGTTATTTTGGGGTTTAATGGTAGTTGGGATTATCATCTTCCATTGATTGAGTTTGGTTACAACAATAACTATCATTCTAGCATTGGTATGACATCCTTTTGAGGCCCTCTATGGTAGACATTGTAGGTCAGCGATTAGGTGGTTTGAAGTGGGAGAAATGGCTTTGTTGGGTCCGGACCTGGTTATAGAGGCTATAAAGAAGTTAAGGTTAATTAGAGAAAGTTTGAAAACAGGCAAAAGTCATCAAAAGTCCTATGTCAATGTGAGGAGAAGTGAGCTTGAATTTAACTTTGGTGATTGGGTCTATTTGAAGGTTTCACCCATGAAGGGTGTGGTTCATTTTGGTAAGAAGGGTAAATTGAGTCTACAATATATAGGTCCTTAAAGGGTGTTGATAAGGATTTGTAAGGTTGCCTATGAGTTGGAGTTGCCTAGTGAAATAGACTTGGTTCATCCGGTCGTACATGTATCCATGTTGAGTAAATGTCTGGGTGATCTGAATGCTATTGTTCCATTGGATGTTTTGGGTGTTGTTGATGACAACTTAACTTATGAAGAGGTTCCAATAAAGATCTTGGATAGACAAGTGAAGCGATTGAGGAACAAGGATATGACTTTCATTAAGGTCCTTTGGAGGAATCAACAAGTCGAAAGTGCTACATGGGAGGCCAAAAGGGACATGAAAAAATGATATCCTTATCTCTTCTATTCTACTCAAGCCTAAGGTACTAACTCTAAGTCCTCTATGTGATTTTAAGTCTTATGTTTCAGCTCCTGTGTCATTTGCATGCATTCATGTTTATACTGACAAAGCTCGTGGTGATTTTAACAATTATGTTGAGATTTTTTAAAATGGTGTTTAAGTACATTATTGCATTCTTGTTGGGGTTGATTGCTTCATGATTACTCTTCTTAAATATTTTTCTTTGACATTTGGGGACGATGCCCCAAAAATATGCCTCGGAAGTGCCCGAAATCATAATTTTTATATATCTTAAAATATGTGCGCTATGTCGAATATCCAACTTTATATTCTTGATCAGGGGGAAAATTTGAGTAGAAAATGGTCTAACCCGATTTTAGAGGAACTGCACCAAAATTTGAAAATCCATAATTTTGCTTATCAGTGTCTGTCCGCAATAGTACCGCAACGCGCCTCCATCGCGAGCTAGTATTATTTTTACACAATTTTTTTTTTCAGTCCAAGGCTTTTGGGTCTTGGGCCTGAGCCTTTCCACGCATGAAAATACCTATACTTAGCAATATTTCACAACCATATCATACCAGACATTCCCCAATACTCTCCCAAACACTTAGACAAATATTTCATCCAAAATCAAGGGTTCCAAACTCATTCCGGGTCTTAAGGATTTCACTCAAGCTTCAATTCTCCATTCCAATCTTCATCAAGGAATTCTCTAAAGCTAAGGTATATGGGTTTTAACTATTGGGTCCTTTCACCCATAGTGCCTAAGCTTTCTTGTTGTATAAATTGCATGTTTCTAATTTGATTTTACTTATAGGTCTTCTATTATGAATTTTACTATGAACTATGTTGTTGTTTTGTGAATATTCGACTATTTGAGCATGTTTTGAGCTATGAATCTTAGATCTATCTTGAGATTTGATGAAGGGTCTTGATGTATGTCGCATAAGTGTCTTACCAAGTGTTGGTGGGTGGTTTTACATTGAATTTACTTGCATGATTTCACTCTTGAATTGCATGGTGTTACACTAGCATTACACACCCACCAAGTGTTTGATAAAATGTCCAGTTAATGTATGTTGAGTTGTTGAAGGCCTAATGCTTGGCATATGAGTTAAGTGACATTATGATGATAAAACACTGATATGTATGTGTTGATTCCATGAGAAGTGTCTATTGTGTTGTGAAATAACCATAGCCAATTGAGGGGTGATGCCTCAATCACCTTAAATGAGGGTGGTAAGCCATCAACCAATTGAGGGGTTGGTACCTCAATCATCTCGGATGAGAGTGGTAAAACATCAAATAATTGAGGGGTTCGTACCTCAATAACCTTGGATAGGGGTGGTAAGCCATTAACCAATTGACGAGTTGGTACCTCAATCACTTCTGGTGGAGGGTGGTCATGACCATCAACCAATTGAGGGGTTGGTACCTCAATCACTTCTGACGAAGGGTGGTAATGTCCATCAACCAATTGAGGGGTTGGTACCTCAATCACTTCTAAGGGGTGGTCTACCTTAGATTTCAAGTACTAAGTTGCTTGGTCTATGATGATGGTCTATTCCTACATATGTAATATGATTTATGTGTAAGATGTTTAGCTCAAGTATCATTCATTCATGACATATTGTTATATGTCCATCTATTGCCTAATTACGCATTTTGACTATGTTGCGTATCTATTGTTGCATTGCATCCTACATACTTAGTACATTCAAACATACTAATGCATACTCTATGCCTACATGATGTTACCATGTAAGAACTGGAGCCTCACTAATCATCTTCCTCCTCCACTTGGCAAGTGTGATATCTCTCAAAAAAAGTTGGTGAGTCCTCAACTTCTAGGACATACGTTTCTTGATTTATTCTAGGTATAGAATCTTTTTTCTTTATTTTATGCTTTTATTATAAGGGTGAGCTAGGTTACTTTTCTTAGCCCCCGCTAATTTCTATGTTTAGAGGTGTTGTTGGACAAGTTATGTAATGATGCTATGAGCCTTAATTCTCTTTGACTCTATGATGTTTTATAATATGAAAGGTGTCCCTTAGCCCCATATTACCTTTTTTTTCTATCTATTGTTGTTATTTTATTGCTTTCTTATTCAAGAATGTGTAATGATATGTTAAGAGGCTTGATTGGGGTCCCTTCAGGTTCCGCATTCACCGTGTCACAACTAGGCCCTAGGCTTGGGTTGTGACAGTCTATTTACCACCAGGAGTAGTCACTGCCATAAACTGCCCATGATTCTTTGGATTCTGAACTATATGCTGGGCAATGTACCTTTCTGGCGCTTGTTTAATTAAGTTGACATCTGACCGAACTATTGCTCTAGCTACT
>DF357873.1:95447-122038 GCA_000787875.1 Solanum virginianum | reverse complement strand
GAACTATTGCTCTAGCTACTTGATCGCAATAGAATAAGACTTAATTTTTTGATTGATACTAGAGATGTTAGATTTCATCCCCTTCAAGGTCTCATCCTATGCATCAACCTTCTTCAATAGGCAATCAAACATCTCCTGAACTCTACAATTATTATCACTTAAATCTGGATTATGTGGTGGCATATACAGACCATTCCTGTAGCCATCTCTGCATCCCATATTATCATCTCTGTCTTGGCCCCTTTTCCTGTCATAGTAGCCTCCTCGATTGTTGTGTTTGAAAGCTCCATCCTTGTTATAGTTTTGACCTTGCTTTTCTTGACCTTGGCACTAATAGTCCTGATTGGACCCTTGGGTCTTGGTTTAGAAACTCATCATCTGATTAGTTACAAAGCAAGTATGCTCCTCATAGTAAGGCTCCTCGTGCATGGATGCTCGTGAAGGCTGATGAGCTATTGTATTCACACGTTCTTGGCTTGGCTTCATCAATAACTCAACATTGGTACTAATCCAAGCAAGCTCTTGCATCATATCCTCATTTATTTTTGCTTGCACCAATTAGTACTGACTGCGAATGAGCTCTTTGTTTTCGACTTATCTCTCATCCATTATGCATGATTTGTCTTGACCGTTTTCTCTAACCTCTCAGCAATAACCAAAAATGAACAATCTAGAAATGAGCCTCTCATGATTGTGTCAGCAATAACTGTCATAACTCAAGTCTATAGCCTAAAAGTGATCGGGGAATGGGGAACCCGAAGGAACCCCAAACAAGCCTCATAGCATATTATTACACATCCTTGGTCACGAAAGTAATTAAAATGACTATGAGAGATAAACATTAACAAGGGAATTGGGGCTATGGGTAAACTTCCATATCATATCATCAAGAAAACAAGAGAGTCAAGGCTCATATTATAGATACATAACATGTCCAACAACACCTCTACCACATAGATAAGAGCGGGGGCCATGACAAACAACCGGGCTCACCCTCATAGTCAATACATAAATAAAAGGAAGATAGTCTTAATACATAGCAAGAGATCATAAGTAATGTCCCCAGAATGGAGGACTCACCAACTAGCTTGAGAGACAATCATACTAGCCACGTGGAAGTGGATGATCCAGCGGTGCACCGGTTCCTACATGGTGACATCATGTAGACATAGAGTATGTGTTAGTACATTTGAATATACTAAGTATGTTAGATGCAATGCAATAATAGATAGGCATCATAGGCAAAATGCATAATAATTCTCAATAGGTAGTATAATAGCAAGATGGCATGTATGATTAATGCGTACGTAAAACATGCTAACATAAAACATAATACATGTGTAAGAAGAGACCACTATCATATTGGTAGATCGTTGCACCCTACCACCCTTGGTGGTTGAGGTACAAACTCCTTCAATTGGTTGGTGGATCGTCACACCCTACCACCCATGGTGACTAAGGTACAAATCCCCCAACATGGTTATCAAGGTACAAACCCCTTGACATGGTTTTTGGCATGCAACCTCCGAGTAGGGCATGACCACATTCCAACACAATATAGATAATACCATATACATATGTTTATTGTATCATCATTTAGTCATTCAACTCATGAGACATGCATTGGAACTTCAATTCCTCAAGAACTTATAACTAGAAATTTTATCAAACACTTAGAGGTTGTGTAGTGCTAGTGTAAAACCATCCATTTCAAGAGTGTTATCATGCTAGAAAATTTAGTGTAAAACCATTAATGGATACTTGGTAACACCCTCAAGCAATAAACATCAAAACCCTTCATCAAATCTCACATTAGATCTTAGATTCATAGCCCAAAACATAGTAAAATAATCAAAATTTCATAGATCCCAACATCGTGTGAAATAATTTTTCATAATGAATAAGACCCACTTGTAAATCAACTTTAAATCATGCAATTTAGGGTAAAAGGTAACTTGGCATCATGCGTGAAAGGAACCCATAAAAGAAACCCACATACCTTAGCTTTGGAGATAAACTTGATAAAGACTGGAGATGGAGACTTGAAGCTTCAGAGGAAATCCTTAGATCTGGAGAGGGTTTTGAGACTTGAATTTAGGAGATGAAATATTGGAAGTGTTTGAATGGGAATTGGGGAATGCTTAGAATAGTAAAGGTATTTTCATGTTTGAGAACACTTAGGGCAAGACCCAAAGACAAGATTTCTTCATCTGCGTGTCCTAGCCACGTTGTGCCATAGGCGCACAAACCTTAAGAGATTTTTACATTTTTGGAAAATCAAAATTGCCAATCGCTTGCTCTTAAATCGAAGTTAGACCTATTTTCCACTCAATTTGACCCCCTGAACAATAATATGAAGTCAGATTTCTGATATCACACACAAATTCTTTGGTATATGGAAATTACGATTTCGGGACTTTCGAGGCACATTTTCGGGCACTTTTTGGGTTTGTTACAATAACTTGGTTAATCTTGTCCATGGCTCAAGAATAGATCTCTGCTATGGTGTCATCTACAATCTTGTGGTCAGGGACACTTCTCAGGCACTTTATGAACCTCTCCCACGTGGTACTGCTTGAATCACTAGTCAGTTGCTCGATATTGTTGATTTGGTCCTTCAACTTCAACTTTTTCGACCTTGGAAAAAACCTCTCCAAAATGGCATTTGGTAGTTCAGCCTATCTAGTGATCAAACTCTTTGGGAGCTCTGATAACTATAGCATTGCATCGTCTGTTAGAGATAGTGGGATGACAGAGAGCCCAATGGCATCTATGGACAGATTTTGGCTTTCCATCATACTCTAACAAATAAAGATAATGTTGTGTAGATGGTTATGCGGATCCTCTAATGGTGGGCCCGCGAACAACCCATGATTCTACAAGATTTAGAGTAACCCATTCAATACAAGAAACTTTGTGTCATCTGGTAGTGGTGGTAGCACAATAGCTCTAGTGATATCCATCGCTATAGGGTCAAGCCGCTATTGATTCCATTGTGAAATATGACTTTAAGATCCTATGTTGGAAGGTCAATATTCTTAAGCGGAGGTGGGTTATTATTGTTCTCATTATTATTCAGGTTCAGTGTTGCATTCACTACATCATTTGCAGCTTTGTTCACGTTGTTCTAGGTCATTCTCCTCAGCGTCCTTTGGCTCTCAGGGTCAAATAGAGTCAAGGGTGTACCTCATCATCAAGTGTGGTGCATAAACTATATCTGCACGGTGAAATAAAAAAATAACAAAAAATATGTAATGAGGAAAATAAGAATTAATTCTTGAATTACTCAAATTAAACCAGTCTAGTCGTATTCCCCCGCAATGATGCCAAAATCTTGATGTCGCCCAAGCTACACCTCCTTTTTGAAGGTTAAAGTAGTCATTGTCAAGATATATAACCTAACCAAGGTTAGAGTCGAACCCACAGGGAATGTGGTAGACTTAGAGTAATTTCAAGCAATTTGAGTTAATTAACCTAGTTATCTCCCGAACGGGGGTTTATAATTTAAAGAAAGTAAACCCAAAATAGAATAGGTGTTATGAAGTCAGTAAGAAGAGTAACTAGGGTATTTTGTTCCCCATGATTCCCTAACTTAGTATTACAAGGTAACTATAATCTTCTATGTGTTGCATGCAGAACGGTAAGTTAAGTTTACCAAACCCTTTGAGCCACGCAAGAGGTAAACTTTTTACTATGTGATTTGATCCATCATCCCAGTGTGAAATTACTAACCCTTACCTATTGTCCTAGTACAACCTCCAGTTTGATTGATTAGATGAGAAGAAATTGATTAAATCCTATTAATTAATCTCTTTTTCCATCCATTACTTCCTTGATCCAAACAGTAATAACTAGCCAAGTTCTAATGTTGCCAATCATTAAAAAGCAATGAAAACAAAAAGAATTAATTAATGCATGCATGCACACTTTCCAAGAATTATGAATTATTTGGTTTTCCTTGTTAGTTCTTCATGGTTCCCATAATCCTAGTTCTGGATTTACCTTTGCATAATCATTGTAAATGCAAGAATCATGATATAGAATAACATAATTGAGCACCTACTAGGATGAATTTAAGAACAAGAAATCCCAACTCTTTAAAGAAATCACAAAGTATGAATTAAAATCACAAAATAATTTTCTAAGTGTTTCTAAGCACTTCTCTCAAGATTTCTGGTTGTTCTCCTCCCTTCTATGTTGAAATGACCTTAAAAATCTATTTATAGTACTTAAAATATAAATCCAGAACAACTTAGGAAAACTAGATTTGACAGGTAATATGAGTAGGGTTACGGGCCATACTAAGTTTTAGGGCCTGTACCTAGGCTTCGTGAACTTCATTCTTCAATTCTGGACACCGTTTATATGAAACTTTTGTATGGACCATATTCAGACTTACAACCCTTATAAGGTTTTGTCTAATGACTTTTTAGAAAATTTCACCTTCTGATCCTCAGGGTACGGAACCTCATCTATGACTTGTACATAATTCTACGGCTCATTTGAAGGTTTGTAGATGCAACTTCAAAAAATCACCCCTTAACTGGATCTCACTTACGAACCCGACTCCAAGGCTTGTGGAGACTTCCATGGGCTGTAAACCAAAAACTGCAGCACCTGCACACTTAGCCCAAAATCTTGCCAAATCCTATAATCTTGACAAACAAATATAAAAACACATCAAACCCACTAACACCGCTTTGAGAACACATAAAATTCCAAGTTAGAATTATCAAAAGTATTATATTTTGTCCACATATCAATCATGAAAATCAGCAAGACTTATGAGAAGTTGTCTGGCCAACTTATGAACAAAAGTAAAAATCATTTCATAGTGCTTGACAATGATTTTACAGCTATAGTAAGGAGAATCAAAAGGCTCACTGGTTCTTCTTAGAAACATATCCCCCTAAATTATGTTGTTATCATATCTATAGTGGAAGACAAAGAATTGCTTATTATTTTGAGATGGTATCCATAGTAATGGCATGGATTACAAGAGTATATGAGGGTTCTTTGTGGATTCTGTGAGTACTGACAAGGCTTACACCCCCCTTAAATATTTGGTTATGAAATGGTGGACTTTGCAACCCCAAAATAATGCCCATAAACTCCTACTTCATATCATTCCCATCCTAATCTGTTAGCATTTATGGAAGAATAGATGCAATGTTAAGTATGGAGGGAAGATTTCAAATCCCACTAGAGTAAGAGTTTGTGTTTGTAAAAATTGTTTTAATATTATTAATATTGCTTATCTCTATGGGAATAGCATCCTTAGTGTCCGTGATTGAGAAAATCATCCATGAGATCAAAGTTGCAACCATCACCCAGCGTAAACCTAACTTTACTTGGGTTAAACTCAACATTGGCAGGAGTGTCCTCAGTAATCCTCGCAGAATTGGAGCAGGAGGAATACTTAGGAACTACCTAGGTAATTTACTCTTTGATGTTTCTACTCCAATGAGCATAGGATCCAATAATAAAGCTGATATTGAAGCAATAATTTTTGGACTGATCTGATGTCTCTAGCTTGGCCACAATTAGGTAATCATGGATTCTGAGTTGCTCTACAAATAGTTTAGAAATAATAATTAGGCCCTTTGGTTAGTTAGCCAGCAGCTAACAAAGCTCCAAAGTATTATCAACCAGTTCCAACATTTCAAGTACACACATAACTATAGGGAAGCAAATGCCACTGTAGATTTCTCAACCAAATACAACCACCAGTGCACTACTCCCAAGATCTTCTTCTCTAGAAAGGATCTCCCTACTGAAAGTAGAGCTATGTTGGACCTTTACAAAGCTAAAATGCCCAACTTTAGAAGAAGAAATATGAAGAGAATTAAAAAAACCGTTGAAGTTAGTTTGATGGAACTTAGTATTAGGGGTGCTCTAGGTTGTCTAGGTCCCTTAATTTAGTTCTATTTTGAAAAAGGGTGAGTCTCCCTATTTTTTGCTTTCCTAGGGATGTATTGAGAGGATTCCTTACATAGGGGCATAGTCTATGATTTGCTTCTTTTTTAGTAAAGGGGTCAAGTTATCTAGCCCTAATAGGTAGGCTAACTTGAGTACCACCATAGGATAGAGGTAAAATTTATGTCCTTCTCCTTGTATTTTATTTTCTAAATTAATGATAAGGCATAGGGGTGTTACTCAGCCCCTAACACCCTCAAGGGTCATTAAAATAAAAAAATAAAAAAAAGAATATGAGTGTGAGGAAGTATTCCCTCAAGTTCACCCAATACTCCAAATATGCTCCATTGTTGGTTGACGGCCACTGTGCTAGAATGAGCAAATTTATGTCAGGGTTATCTGATTTGCAAGTCCAAGAGTATTGACCTACTATGGTAGTAATGAAACCAGATATTTCAAGGTTCATGACTTATGTATAGCAAATTAAAGATGAGAAGAAAAGGAAGAAAGCAAGAGAGTATAAGATAGCTTGTTTTGATGAGAGTGGATTGATATGCTATCAAAATACAACACTTTTGATAGTTAAAACATAGCATTTTGTATGTTCTCAATGCGATGTTAGTTGGTTTTATGTGTTTTATTTGTAGGATTTTAGGGTTGGCCTTGATTTTAGGTAGAGAATGTAGAATTTGCTGATTTTGGTGAATTACGAAACCCTTTATGGGCCGTAGAGCATTCTGTGGGTCGTGAAGTGGGTTTTGTAGACAATTCTAATAAGAGGATAATTTTCTGAAGTTGTTCTATGAACATGCAGACACGTCGTGGATTAGTTGATGAGTCTTAGAATATGGTTCGTGTCCTGAGGATTAGAGATGAGGAATTTTTTGAAGATTCATCAGAGAAAACCCCCTATGGGTCGTACACCACTTTACGGGTCATAGAGGGTATCGTAGATCTCATGTCCAAGTTTTTAGAAACACTTTATGAGACCTCGATTATGACCCATGAAATGCAATACGGCCTGTAAACATATTCATGAGGCATGCTGACCCAGCTATCCTATTTTTATTTAGGATTTGTATTTTAAATATTATAAATAGGTTTTTAAGTTATTTTTCATTTGTTCTATAGAGAGCTCGACAGTTAGAAAGGAAAATAGTGAGATTTAGTAGAAAACATTGGAGAGTTGTGAGATACACTTGTAATTTGATTTGACCTTTAATCTTGTGATTCCCTTTGAAGTTTGGATTTGCTTGTTCTTAATTCAATTGTGTAAGTACTCTATTATGTTATTCCAATTCATAAGTCTTGCATCTACACAAATCATGAGTAGCTAAATCCATGACTAGGGTTGTGAGGACCATGAAGAACTAACAATGTAAAATTGGATAAATCATAATTCTTAGAAAGTGTAAATGCATGTATTAATTAACTCTCTTCGTTTTGCATGTTTTCTAGTGGTGGCCAATATTAGAACCCACCTAGTGTTACTGACTAGACTATGGTAGTAATTAATAGTTTAAGAGATTAAATAACAAGATTCAATTGATGTGTTCTTGTCTAATCAACTGAACTAAGCCAATGGGAGGTTGTACTGGGACTAATAGGTAAGGGTTAGTAATGAACATGACGGTGAGGGGCCAAGTCACGTAGTGAAATTTGCCTCTCGACTGGACCAAAAGGTTTGGTGAACTTAACTATCGTGCTGCATGATACACACTAGAAAGGAATTAGGTTATCTGGTGATAATAAGTTAGGGAATTATAGGGAACATAAAACCCTAGTTTCTCTCCATATTGATTTAACTCCTGTGTTAGTTAGGTTTACTTTTCTATTAATTAATTCAAAGCCCCCACCCCCACCCATTGGGAAAGTAAGTTGGTTATTCACTCAAATTGTAATAATTGAATTCTCCTAAGTCTACATATTCCCTTGGTTCGATCCTAACATTGGTTAGGTTCTATTTTTTGACAATGACCTCTTTATCCTCTAAAGAAGGTGTAACTTGCGTGACATCAAGATTTTGGCACCATTACTGGGGAATATAGCTAGACTTGGTTAATTCAAAGTGATTTGGGTATTAATCCTTATTTCCCACATTTTATGTTTTTTTGTTTTTGTTCTTTTTCAGGGTGTAAGTGTAGTGTATGTCCAATACATGAAGTCGAGGTAGAGAGTTGACTGTATTTGACCCAGAGTTCCAGAAAATGCTAAGAAGAATGGCTCAAGATAACACCAAAAATGCGACTATTGTAGCTCTGAACAGGAACCAAAATAAGAACATTGATCGTGAGAACCTACCCCCTCTTGAGAATAATGCTCCACAGCCATAAGATTTTACTGCCAATACTTATCAGTGGAATAAATACAGGCTGAATGTTATGGCTTTGGAGGTGACTAGAGCTATTGTGTTGCCACTATTACTAGCTGACACAAAGTTCATAGTTTTTAATGGGTTGCTTCAAAAACTCCAAAATTATGGACTATTTGTGGGCTTATTATCAGAGGATCCTCATAGAAATATACACAACATTGCATTTGTCTACAAGAGTGAAATGGGAATACATAATCTGTCTATGGATGTCATGGGATTTCATGTATTCCCATTGTCTCTTACAAGCAATATAGAACTATAGCTAACTGAGCTCCCATATAGTTCAATCACCAGTTGGGCTAAATTATAGAAGGCCTTTTTATGGAGGTACTTCCCGAGGTCGAAGAAGCCCAAGTTGAAAGACCAGATCAACAACTATGAGCAAGTTCCTGGTGACTCGATCAGTACTACATGGGAGTGGTTCACCAAATGCTTGAGGAGTGTCCCAGAAAACCAGATAGTTGATGATGCCTTGGTAGAGATCTTCTACCATGCCCTTGATAAGAACAATCAGTCTTGTGCTAATACATTATGGGGGCCATGCTCTTAGATCAGCCATTTGCAAGAATCGCTAAAAGAATAGAGAGAGTGGTCAAGAGAAATTGTGTATAGGGGCAGAGGGATAAAACTTCTACAAAAAGTTCGTGCACTGTCAATATTGGTTTGGAGCAACCTAAGATGAATAAAGAAATTATGCAAGAGTTTGCCCTAATTCGTATAGGCATGGAGGTGATGATGAAGCAGAATCAGGAGCGAGTCAATGTAGTGGTTCATTAGCCTCTATGTACACCCATGTATGATGAGCCCTACTATGATGAGGATACTTGTTTTATTGTCAATCAGGAAGTGGTTTTCTAGACCAACGCCCAAGGGTCCAATCATCACTATTGGCGCCAAGGTCAAGGGAACCTAGGTCAAAACTTAAATAGAGATGGAACTTTCAGGGACAACCACGGAGGATACTATGATCGAAACAGGGGCCAAGATAGAAAACCAGATTGGGGTCACAGAGATGGTTACAAAAATAGTCCATATATGCCACCACACAACTGCGACACAGGTGCGAGTAGCTCAAGAATTTCAGAGATGTTTGATTAGCTATTGAAGAAATTTGAGACACAGGATGATACTCTAAGAGGGATGAAATCAGAGACCTCTAGTATTAATAAGAAAATCGAGTCTCATTCTGTTGCAAACAAATAGCTTGACCAACAGTTTGATCAAGTGTTGACTCAACTTAATAAGTGTCTGAGGGGTACACTACCGAGCAACACAGTTCTGAACCCTAAGAATGAAGGGCAGTGCATGGTGGTTACTATTCATAGTGGCAAGAGCACCATTGATCCTCCCATGTCAATTGATGAGGATGATGTTCGAGAGGAGACAGTTGCAGCCAAGGATGCGACTACCAGAGATGATTGTGGAAAGGATAGGGTGAGTAAAGCTGTTGATGTGCCAAAGAAGTGGAATCCCATTCCTAGGCCTCCCTCATCTTTTCTCTCAAAAAATCAAAAAGAGGGAGGAGGAAGGCAAGTTCAAGCACTTTCTCTCTATGCTGAAACAACTCTCCATTAATATCCCTCTTATCGAGGCATTGGTGAAGATGTCAGGATATGAAAAGTACTTGAAAGACTTGGTTACAAAGAAGCAAACTGTGAGTTAAAAGTTCTCCCAAGAGCTTCAACATTGCAGTGCAATTGCTACGAGGTCCTTGGTCCAAAAGCAAGAATATCCTGATGCTTTTACCATACCCTACACCATTGGAGATGTGGAGTTTGCAAGGGCGTTATGTGATATTAGTGCCAATATTAATCTGATGCCTTTTGCAGTCTTTAAGAAGCTAGGATTAGGAGCCCTACTCTGATGAGCATGCGGTCATTAATGGTTGATCACACGGTGAAGAAGCCTGTGGGGATACTATATGATGTGGTAGTCACAGTTGAAAAGTTCATATTCCCTATAGACTTTATGATCCTAGATTGTGAAGTCAACTTTGAAGTCCTGATCATCTTGGGAAGACCATTCCTAGCCACTATTCGAGTACTACTGGATATGGAAGCTGGTCAACTCAGATTGTATTGAACGACGAATAAATTATCTTCAATATCTGTCAGTCTATTAACAGCCCAGTTGATTTGAAGAATGAAGTTCGAGCACTTGGTGAAGTTTGAGTAACTAAGTTGTCCAATTCATGCCATGACAATAAATTAGGTGCTACTTGGGAGACAACCTGAGATTTTTGATGTAATAGTTATAGTTGTAGCTTTATTTTCTGTGTTTGGACTCATAGGTAGTTTAGTTTCTTGTATTTTGGTTGTAATTTTGGAGATTGGATTGGTTGAATATAGGGTAATAGTGTGTTCTATGAAGAATGTACAGGTACATAGCTAAGTCAGCACTCTTAGCTGAGAAGAGCATTAGAAAATACCTCTACGACTAGTTCTACGGGCTGTAAATAACTTCACGAGCCATACACCATCTCACAGACATTTCCAATGAGCAACAAGTTGTGCACTCCAGTCTACGAGCCAACTTTATGATACATTGACAAAACTATAGGTCATGAATGGGCCTTGTAGACCCCAGGAAAGTTTTCTAAACTTTTTACTAGGTGTTGGGGTCTCTACGACCAACTCTACGAGTTATACTTCATTTTACAACTCGTAGATAGGTCCATGAAACCCAGTCTTGAAAACTAAGATTTGGATGTTCTACGAAACCACAATTCATGAGTTATAAAACACTATATCACTCATAATTGAGGTTTCCTAGAGTGCAAGCCTATCAGTTTTAATTGACTCAATCAAGGTATAAATATTAGGGTCAAATATTTGGACCCCATTTTCAGCCCTAATTTACAAAAGCACCTATCAACCCCCACCTCTAAACTTTCCAACCATCGACGGCTATCACCACCACCATTCTCTTGCAAAGTTTTTCAATTACCTGGGGTTTTAGTGTCTCTTCACCTCCTTCATCTTCTACATCTAGTCACACAAATTAGTAAGTTTTCAGTTAACCCAATGGCATTAATTTTCATATATTTGTATGATTAAATTGGAAATTATGTTGGGAATGGTTATGTTAGACACAAACTTATATGTGCAATTGAGATGTGTTAATTAAATTATGGTTGTCCATTCTTTAAATATTTGTCTAAATATGGAATTGGGTTTGGTTGTTTTGTTATATGATTCGAATAATATGTGTTCGCACCTATTGAATCACCCGCTATGTGTGATGAATTGATTGTGTGCATAGTTTGGTAGGTGATAGTATGGGTATATAATTTTGTTGTGAAATCATTCATACATGGTCAGAAGGGTTGGGGAAACATGCTCAATTATTTTTGATGGGTGTATATGTTAATTATCATGTTGAGGTGTTGATTGTGGTGATACAAATCATGTGGGTGTGTGTGTTGCTTCAATGCTGTTAGAATAAGATTGAAAAGTCGTACGAGGTCCGTTCTAATGGACTTAGAAACTTAGGTGACTGAGTTTTCTGGTCTATGAGTGGCTTTTATGACTCGAGGAACATTCCATGAGTCGTAATTGCCCCTCATACAAGTTTCTAAAAACCTAAAGTTTTTTAGTACCCATCAGATAGAACCTTCTATGCGTCTTAGAATGCTTTATGACTTGTAGAAAGGTCTTGTGGTTCCTTGCCTGAAATAATTTTAGAAACTGGACTACTCTATGACTTAGTCTATGACTTATAGATTGTTTTACGAGTTGCACCTGGCCTCGTAGACTTTTCTTGTGAACAAAAATTTTGTGACCACTATTTTACGAGAGCCTTCTATGACTCGTAGTTTCCACTATGGCCCGTAGAGGAGCTTTCGCAGACCCTTCTGCAACTAATTCTAAGTTGTTTTTGCATTTTTTTAATATATGGGACTAATCAAAGTGTGCAAATGTTCATGTTTCAGGTATTATGGTCTCAAAAGCAAAACATGATGAGATTAGGGCCCTATGAGGAGGCTTAAAGATAAGCTCTCAGAGGATGAGCAGACCCCTACCCTGAGTGGATTAGTAGATCACCTTGGCAGCCATCCAGTCTTGGAGGCTGCTAGACCTTAGACAAGAGTTGCTGCCAAAGCTGGACAGACTCAGACTCTTGTAATTCGTAATCCCCAATCAAATGGCAGAGAAAAAGGCAGGAGCAACTCTATTCAAATGACTCCATCAAGATAGCAGTCCAGCTCAAAGTTAGGCTCCGGTGACGGAGTCCTCTGTAGTACCGCAAGCATCATCATCTCCAGTAGATGCACTTACTAGTTGGTTGTATATAGCGGGCATACGGGACATCTATGTTGAGGATTCATAGAATACAGATGGGGCAAGTCGACTCACTCTATTTATG
Organism: Solanum virginianum; assembly: GCA_000787875.1. Lineage (NCBI taxonomy): Eukaryota > Viridiplantae > Streptophyta > Magnoliopsida > Solanales > Solanaceae > Solanum > Solanum virginianum. The sequence goes on along the minus strand of DF357873.1, from coordinate 109,383 downwards.
AGGAGCCCCAAGTCATCCCAGATAGACTCGATAGTGTCCTCAGTCTCCAGGACACAATGATCAGATACGTGATTTAGTGGCTGACCAAATCACTCGGGTGATACTCCCCAACTATGGTGAAAGAGTTTTATGCATCATATGCAGCCGTGATTCATAGCATTCTTCCCAATGGGAAGAAGCCCCTTACTCAACCCAGACTAACTGAGATGAGAGTGAGGGGATGACAGGTGGACATTTCAGAGACCAATATCCACCACATTTTATTTTAGCTAGTGTTTCTTGCCCCCTGATACATAGTTAAGTTCGGCTACAGAGTGGGGTAGACGAGGGACATCCAAGTGATGAGAGATCCAAAGCACAAAGCAAGACTAATGAAATGTGTGGCTTGTTTGATAGCTGAGCAGGGTTCGAAACGTGCATGGGTCACCACTTACTCGGAGTTATTGTCAAGGCTTCGCTTAGTTTACCTGTAAAGTTATGGTGATCGATTATTAGATCATGCTTTTGGCCGACACTTGTTGATAATACTCTGACTCTGGATTGTACAGTACTAGTGGCCAACATCTTTATTTGTTACAAAATTGATTGGGCCTACCTCATTATTGAGAAGATTCACGAGGCCGCCTTGAAGAGGTGTATTTCCATCCTTTTCCTTGCTTGATATACAAACTCTATCTAGAGTTGAGGGCAAAGAGCATACACCAGCTAGACTCACTGATCAAGGTCCAGTACACTATGGATGCCAGCCTAGTCAAGGCTGAGGAGAACCCAGTGGCACTCCAGCGAGCACTGCACTAGCCTACTCCTATGCTAGAGATGTTCACCCCAGTGCCACCGCCTGAGGTTCTACACACCACTGCCATTACTGTTGCTACTGAAGGTAGGACCCCGCAACCTGAGGCAGATGAGGAGAGGGGGGGCCAACTACTTCTATTCCTGCACCACAAGACACTTCATCACAGGTTGCACCTGCGAGTATAGATTACATGTTTGCCATATCTATATAGGCCATGGCATAGAGGTTATGTCTTACTGAGTCATAGTTTACTTAGCTTGTTCAGTAAATTAGGTTATGGGTTCGCCAGGCGATTTGAGACTCCGAGAACCACATGCAGGCATACACAGTCGCTGCTATATAGGACCATCTTTTCTCTATGGATGCCCGCATAGACACCTTTGAGATGAGGGTACAACAGAGCCTGAGGACAGCTTGACCAGTAGACTTGACAACTAGACAGACAAAGATCCAGCGTCTTCGGTTCGATACGATAGCAACACCGGTGGCACTAACAGAGACCATGCTCCTAGTGCCGGTGGTAGATCTTTTTGCTCTTGATGAGCCTATTCAGTGTTCCTATAGAAAATAACCCTGCACAGATAATAATAAGATTGTCATATGCTCATGTGTAGGGCTTACAGAGTAGGAGGAGCTCGAGCTTATCTTAAGGGAGTTAAGACAAGAAGAAGAGATATGACATGATCGAGAGCTAGAGAGTAGGGGCATTGGCCCACCAAATTTTGATTAGTTACTCTAGATAGCAACCATGTATATTTAGGTGTTTTGACAATGGTTGTTCTGATAAGTGAGGTTAATTTTATATAAAAGGAATGATCTGAGAGTTATTTGTTGATAATATAATCAGTGCCATGTGAGTCTGAGCTTAAGTTGCTAAATTCACGTGTTGTGTGCTAATTCAGACTTGCCCTATTACTCTAAGTTAGACTATAGATTAAGTTGATTAGGAAAGGATCTTAGACCATTGTACTTAAAAATTCTACTTAGCCTAAATGACCAACCAAATTTTCAGAATATACCTTGATCCTAATGTTTGAGCCTAACATGTACCTATTCTTTGCAAACACCTAATTAACCTACCCTTGGAAGTTGTAAAATCCTAAAATTGGTCCTCCTTCCTTAAATATTGTGCACTTTGATTGAGGCAAAAGCCTAAAATTGAGGGTGGCTACCAAAAGTGGCCCTGGTCTAGGGATGGATAATGTGCACCTCAACTCAGGCATAAAGCCTAAGTTAAGAGTGGCTGGGGTAAGGGTGAAACATAAAAATGAGGGGGAAGTTAGTAATACAGAAAAAGGAGAAAAATCATGTACTAGATGCAAGAAAAATAACTGATGCCCTAGTTGTGAGTTAAAAAGAAAAAGAAGTGTAAAAGCAAGGCAAAAAGCTGAAAAATGAAAATAAAAAAAAGTACCAAGAAAAGCTTGAAATGGTAGAAAAGGAGAATGAGATAGAAACATATCAGTGTTGGTAGGGGAAAATTGTAGGAAAATGTTGTATCACTATGTTCTAAAAATACCATACTAAAGCACCCTAAGCCTATCTTACTAATGTGCTGTCAAAATATAACACTTTTGATGCTTAAAACATAGGATTTTGTGTGTTCTCAACGTGATGTTAGTGGGTTTTATGTGTTTTTGTGTTTACTTTTGGAGGATTACATGTTGATAATGATTTTGGGGAAAGTTACAAAGTTACTGCAGATTTGTTGTTATATGAGACACCTTACAGGCCGTACCATGGTTACATAAGGAATTCTAGTGATGGGCTAAGTTTCAGATGTTACTTCTACGAACATGCAGTTGAGCCATAGATTAATGTACGAGTGGTAGAAGAGGTTTCGAGCCCTGATGATTAGAGAATGAAGACTTTCTGAAGTTAATCAGACAAAACCCTCTTTATGGGTCGTAAACCATCTTACGAGTCATAAAGGGCAGTCGTGGAAAAAAAGTCCAGTTTTCCAGCAACAATTTATGAGACCCTGATTACGAGCTGTGAACTTCAATATGGGCCGTAAAGTACTATCGTAGAGTGTGCCAACCAGTTCTCCTAAGTTGTTTAGGATTTGAATTTTAATTATTATAAATAGCCCTTTAAAGTTACTTTTCATAAGTTCTCGCTAGTTTTGATTAGTTTTAGGTTAAGTACTCAAAGAAAATATTTTGAGAGAGGAAATTATGACAGTCTTTGAGAACACTTGTAGTTAAATTTGATCTTAAAGCTTGTGATTCTTATTGAAAATAGATTTCTTGTTCTTAAATCTATTGTGTAAGTGTTTAATTATGTCTTCTCAATTCATAATCTCTTCATCTACATAGAGCATGAGTAACTAAATCCACAACTAGGGTTGTGGGAACCATGAAGAACTAACAAAGTAAACCTGGATAATTCATAATTTTTGGAAGGTGTATATACATGTATTAATTAACTCTCTTCATTTTGCATGTTTTTGTATGGTGGCCAACATTAGAATCCGCATAGTGTTACTAACGGGACCAAGTAGTAATAAATAGGAAAACAGATTAATTAACAAGATTCAATTGATGTTTTCTCATCTAATCAACTAACTGGGCCAAGAGGAGGTTGTATTGGGACTAATTGGTAATGGTCAGTAATGCACACTATGCAGATGGGCCAAGTCGTATAGTGAAATTCACCTCTAACCTTTGACCAAAGGGTTTGGTGAACTTAAATTACCATACTCCATGCTATACACTCTTATTCGGTAATATCGAGTTGGGGAATGATTAGGAACATAATACCCTAGTTGCTCACTATTATTGATTTTCTCTTATGATAGTTAGGTTACTTTTCAAATTGATTATTGCAAACCCCCCCTTTTCGAGAATTAAGTTGGTTAATTACTTAGATTGTATATTGGTGAATTTTTGTGAGTCTATGTATTCCCTATGGGATCAACTCTAACATTTGTTAGGTTCTATATCTTGACAATGACAACTTTATTTTCTATAAAGGAGGTGTAACTTGGGCAATATCAAGATTTTGGCGCCATTGCCACGGAATATGGCTAGACTTAGTGAATTCATTAGTAGTTCATATGTTAATCCTAAGTTCACTTTATTTTACTTTTGTTTGTTATTTTTGTTTTTTTGTAGGGTTTATGAGTAGTATATGCCAAACACTCAGAGTCAAGTCAATCCCTTAACTCTATTTGACCAAAGATCCCCAAAATAATAAGAATAATGGCCCAAGACAATGCCAATAACGCGGCCAATGCAGCTCTAAATAGGAACAATAATGATGATGATAGGAATGAGAACGCTCCTACTAAAGAGGACATTCCACAGCCTCTGGATTCTAACATCGAAGCTTACTAGTGAAATCAATACAGGTTGAATCTTATGGTTCTGGAGGTGATTGGAGCTATTGTCTTGCCACCACTATCGGGAAACACAAAGTCGAAAGTCTCGAGTGGGTTACTTAAGATATTATAGAACTGTGGGCTATTTGTGGGCTTATCCTTAGAGGATCCACATAGCCACCTGCATAATGTGTCATTTGTTTGTAAGAGTGTGATAGGAGCATAAAATCTATCTATGGATGTTGTGGGACTTCATGTCTTCCCATTGTCGCTTACGAACAATTACATTATGGCTAGCTAAGCTTCAGCATAGTTCAATCACCAACTTGGAAGACTTGATTAAGGCTTTTCTGGAGAGGTACTCCCCTAAATCAAAGAAGCTCAAGTTGAAGGACCAGATCAACAAATTCGAGCAACTTCTTGGTGATTCGATAAGCACTACATGGGAGCAGTTCACAAAATGTTTGAGGAGTGTCTCTGACCATAAGATTATTAATGACGCCTTGATGGAGATCTTTTACCGTGACCTTGATTAGAATAGTTAAGCCTGTGCTGACACTATTACGGGGGGCATGTTTCTAGATCAACCATTTGGAAGGATTGCAGAGCGAATGGAAAGGATGGTCAAAACAAATTGTACATAGGGCAGGGAGGTAGATCTTCCACAAAGAATTCATGTGCTATCAGTGTAGGACCAAAGCAAGCCAAAATTAATGAACAAATCATATAGCAGCTTGCTCAGCTTCAAGTATAGATGTGATGATAAACCAGAACCAAGAAAGAGTGAACATAGTGGTTTACCAACTTCTACGTGCACCTGTTTGTGAGGAGCCATACTATGATGAGGATGCTTGTTTTATTGCAGATCAGATGGGGAGTTTTTGGACTAACGCCTAAGGGTCCAGTCAGGAATATTGGCACCAAGATCAAGGAAACCAAGGTTAGAACTTTGGTAGAGATGGAGCTTATAGGGACAAGCGCAGAGGATATTATGCTAGGAACATGGGTATTGATACAGATGGGGATAATAAAGAAGGCTTCATAATTGGTCCTTATATACTACCAAACAGCCGCAAGGCAGGTGTAGGTAATTCCATAATTGAGGAGATGTTTGATCACCTCTTGAGGAAAGTTGAGATACAGGATGAAACTTTATGGGGCATGAAAGTAGATACTTCAAGTATTAATCAAAAAATAGAGTCTTACTCTATGGCTATCAAACAACAGTTTGGACAATTATTGATTAAACTTAAACATCATTAGAGGGGTATAATGGCTAGCAATATAGTGTAAAATCCTAAAAATGAAGGGCAGTGTATGGTAGTTACCACTCAGAGTGGAATGAGCTCAATTGACCCTCTCATGTCAGTTGATGTAGAAGATGTTGAAGAGGATATAATTACGAAAAAGGATGCGCATGACAGGAGATGATCGTGGTAAAGATGGAGTGAGTGAAGTAGTTGATGTGCTACAGAGGTCTAAACCCATCCTAGGCCTCCTTCTCCCTTTCCTCAGAAACGCAAAAAGAGGGAGGAAGAAGGCAAGTTCAAGCACTTTCTCTCTATGCTAAAGCAACTCTCCATCAATATCCCTCTTATTGAGGCATTGGAGAAGATGTTAGGGTATGTGAAGTATATGAAGGACTTAGTCACCAAAAAGTGCACTGTGAGTTAAGAGCTTTCTCGAGTCCTTCAACACTGCAATGCTATTGATACGAGGTCCTTAGCTCAGAAGCGTGAAGGTCCAGGTGCTTTCACCATACCCTGCACCATTGGAGATGTAGAGTTCACGAGGGCACTATGTGATCTAGGTGCCAACATAAATCTGATGCCCCCTGCAGTCTACAAGAAGCTTGGATTGGGAGCCCCTACAGCAACTAGCATGCGGTTATTGATGGCGGATCACACGGTGAAGAAGCCTGTAGAGATACTATATGATGTAGTGGTATGAGAAGTTCATATTATTTCCTCCAGACTACATGATCCTAGACTACTAGGCAACCCAACCTTATTTATGTAATAGCATAGTTATAGGTTTATCTTTAGTTTTTGTATTCATAGGTAGTTTATTTTCAGTTTTTGAATTCATAGGTAGTTTATTTTCTTGTGTTTTGTTTGTAATTTTGGACATTAGGCTAGTTGCATATTGGGTAACAGTGTATTTTATGAACCAGCTAGTTTGGTAGAGAAGTTCATCAGGTTGGGTCTCTATGACTGGGTCTATGGGTCATAAATCACTTTACGACCCGTACCGCAACTTGTAAAGAATCCCAGTAAGCAGAAAAATATACACTCCAGTAGACGAGCAAACTTTATGATTTGTAGATTAAATTATGAGTCATAAATGGAGCACGTGAACCCGCAAGTAAGTTTTATTAAAGAATCCCAGTAAGCAGAAAAATATACACTCCAGTAGACGAGCAAACTTTATGATTTGTAGATTAAATTATGAGTCATAAATGGAGCACGTGGACCCGCAAGTAAGTTTTATAAAAATTTGCTAATTGTTGAGGGTTCTACGAGCCGTAAAATACTTCACGACTCTTAGACTAGTTCTTGAAACCTAATCTAGAAAACTAGGATTTGGATTTTCGACAAAACCATGATTTATGTGCCGTAAAGTACTCTACAACCCGTAATTGGGGTTTTGTATACTATGATGAGGATGCTTGTTTTATTGCAGATCAGATGGGGAGTTTTTGGACTAACGCCTAAGGGTCCAGTCAGGAATATTGGCACCAAGATCAAGGAAACCAAGGTCAGAACTTTGGTAGAGATGGAGCTTATAGGGACAAGCGCTGAGGATATTATGATAGGAACATAGTTATTGATACAGATAGGGATAATAAAGAAGGCTTCAGAATTGGTCCTTATATGCTACCAAACAACCGCGACGCAGGTGTAGGTAATTCCATAATTGAGGAGATGTTTGATCACCTCTTGAGGAAAGTTGAGATACAGGATGAAACTTTATGGGGCATGAAATTAGATACTTCAAGTATTAATCAAAAAATAGAGTCTTACTCTGTGGCTATCAAACAACAGTTTGGATAATTGTTGATTAAACTTAAACATCATTAGAGGGGTATACTGCCTAGCAATATAGTGTAACATCCTAAAAATGAAGGGCAGTGTATGGTAGTTACCACTCAGTGTGGAATGAGCTCAATTGACCCTCATGTCAGTTGATGTAGAAGATGTTGAAGAGGATACAATTATGAAAAAGGATGCGCATGACAGGAGATGATCGTGGTAAAGATGGAGTGAGTGAAGTAGTTGGCGTGCTACAGAGGTCTAAACCCATCCTAGGCCTCCTTCTCCCTTTCCTCAGAGACGCAAAAAGTGGGAGAAAGAAGGCAAGTTCAAGCACTTTCTCTCTATGCTAAAGCAAATCTCCATCAATATCCCTCTTATCGAGGCATTAGAGAAGATGTTAGGGTATGTGAAGTATATGAAAGACTTAGTCACCAAAAAGTGCACTATGAGTTAGGAGCTTTCTCAAGTCCTTCAACATTGCAATGCTATTGATACAAGGTCCTTAGCTCAGAAGCGTGAAGGTCCAGGTGCTTTCACCATACCCTGCACCATTGGAGATGTAGAGTTCATGAGGGCACTATGTGATCTAGGTGCCAACATAAGTCTGATGCCCCCTGCAGTCTACAAGAAGCTTGGATTGGGAGCCCCTTCTGCAACTAGCATGCGGTTATTGATGGCGGGTCACACGGAGAAGAAGCCTGTAGAGATACTATATGATGTAGTGGTATGAGAAGTTCATATTATTTCCTCTAGACTACATGATCCTAGACTACAAGGCAACCTAACCTTATTTATGTAATAGTATAGTTATAGGTTTATCTTCAGTTTTTGTATTCATAGGAAGTTTATTTTCAGTTTTTGAATTCATAGGTAGTTTATTTTCTTGTGTTTTGATTGTAATTTTGGATATTAGGCTAGTTGCATATTGGGTAACAGTGTATTTTATGAAGGGTATGCAATTACAAGACTAAGTCAGCTAGTTTGGTAGAGAAGTTCATCAGGTTGGGTCTCTATGACTGGGTCTATGGGTCATAAATCACTTTACGACCCGTACCCCAACTTGTAAAGAATCCCAGTAAGCAGAATAATATACACTCCAGTAGACGAGCAAACTTTATGATTTGTAGATTAAATTATGAGTCATAAATAGAGCATGTGGACCCGCAAGTAAGTTTTTTAAAAATTTGCTAATTATTGAGGGTTCTACGAGCCGTAAAATACTTTACGACTCTTGGACTAGTTCTGGAAACCTAATCCAGAAAACTAAGATTTGGATATTCGACAAAACCATGATTTATGTGCCGTAAAGTATTCTACAACCCGTAATTGGGGTTTTGTAGAGTCTAGGCCCATCAGGTTTAGTTGACTTGAGTCAAAGTATAAATAGATAGGCCAAATTATTTTGACCCCATATTTGACCTAATATACCGATAAACCTAAGCTAACCCCATCCCCTCACTTTTGCGATCACTTTTGGCTACTGACTCCATTTTTTCGGCAAGAATTTCGACCACCTAAGATTTTGTGACCACTTACCTTCTTTCTCTTCTTCAAGTTAATCTCAATTCTTGGTGAGTTTTCCATTTAATTACAATCCTTAATTTGCCTTGTATTAATAGTTGATTTGAATATTATGATGGTATGGTGTTTAGAAACAAAATCCCTGTTGGAATATGCATTATGCTAATTAAAATTAGGTTGCCCATATTTAAATTGTTAATTAAGTCTGGAATTGGGTATTATGTCCTTTGTGAATGATAATTATTTGTGCCTATTTTATTGCTCACCTTATGTGATTGAATAATTATGTTTGAGAATTGGTCAGTGATGACATAGGTACTTAATCATGTTTGAATCAATCAGAAATGGTTGGAAAAATAGGATAATGCATGTTAAATCACTTTTGATGGAGCATATGTGTGTTGAACATGTTGGGGATGACGGGTGTGGTGGAAAATCATGTGGGGACGCGTGTCCTGCTTCGATGTTGATAATTTATTGGTTGTAATAGTTTTTTGGGGTCCATGTGATGGACTTAGAAACTCAGGTGACTGAGTTTTGTGGTTCATGAGTGGTTTTTACGGCCTGTAGAGTAATTCACGAGTCATAATTGCCCTCTTGCATATTCTAGACACTTGATATTTCTGAGTTTCCATCAGATGAGACCTTTCATGAGTCGTAGATCATTTTACAGCTTGTAGATAGGTCTCACAAATCTCGGCCTAGAATTAATTATTCACTGGAATTCTGTATGACCCAGTTTATGACTCGTAAACCATTTTATGAGTCTCACTTGGTCTCGTAGTTTTTTCTAGTAACTCAATTTGTTTGGACCACTAGTTTACAAAAGCTCTTTATGGCCTGTAAAGGTGCTTTCGTAAAACCTTTCTGCAACTGAACTCAAATGAATTCTTGTATTTTAATTCTTGATTTTGGGGCTAACCATAGTGCCCTTATGTATATATTTCAGGTACGACAACTCCTAAAGCTAAACGCGATAAGATCTAAGCTATGAAAAGGGAGGCAGCAATGGGAACCGATTACGATAGATGACTTTATCCGTAAAGGAGTCCAGCTCTGAGGGAGATTCGAGGATAGATAAGAAGTAGAATCTTCCATCGCACCATCTTCATCATCCATACCAGATGCCCTTACTAGCTAGTGGTGCGTCAAGGGCATGCAGGAGATCTATATGGAGGGCACAAAGCCAAGAGAGTGCAACAAGCTAGACTGATCCATTTATTAGGAGCCCAGAGTTATTATTGACAAACTTGACAGTGTCCCCAACCTCTAAGACACTATGATGAGACATGGGCTTCAGTGGCTATCCGATTCTCTTAGATCATATTCCCTGACTATGGTAAGGGAGTTCTATGCATCCTATGCACCCACTATCCAGCTTACTCTTTCTAAGGGGAAGAACCCCTTCGCTCAGCCCAGACTGACAGAAATGAGGGTGAGGGGCCAGTGGGTGGATATATCAAAGGAGACCATCCGCCATATGTTATTTAGTTCAGAGTATTATGCCTCCAGATGCACAACAGAGTTCAACTATAGGGTAGGGCAAATGAGAGACCCACTAGTGATGAAGAACCTTAAGTGATAAGCCACGTTAATAAAGATGGGTGGCCAGATATATTGCAGAGCAGGGTTCAAAACCTTCTTGGATCACCACTCACTCGTAGCCTATAGTTAATGCTTTGCTCAGTTCCCCCTCTCCCCAAATTTTGATTGGTGCTTGTTCGTTTATGCATCCGGCTTACATTTGTTGATAATACTCTGACATTAGAGAATATGGTTTTTGTTGCTAGCATCTTAGTTGGCTATGAGATTGATTGGGCTTACCTCATTGCTTAGTAGATCTATGAGGCTGTACTGAAGAGGTCAACCGCCATCCCGTTCCCACACTTGATTTACCGACTCTATCTAGAGTCAAGGGTGGAGATACTACATTAGCTGGACCAGATGATTGAGGCCCAACACACATTGGAACCTAGGGTAATCAAGACTGAAGAGAACTCGGTGGCACTCTAGCGAGCACAACCTCAACCTATACCCAAGATGTTCTCCCCAGATCCACTACATGAGGGTTTTGAGATTGCCACCACTACTACTATTGATGCTACTAAGGAGAGGCCCCCGCAGCCTGAGGCAGTTGATGATAGGAGGCCCACTATTACTGCTCATACACCAGAGGCCATTACTTCAGAACTTACTACTGCAGGCATGATCTACATTTTTACTGCTTCTATATAGACCTTGACACAGAGATTATCCTATGCTGAGTGCCAGTTAATTCAGCTTGTTGACCAGATCAGGCCATGGGTCTGCTAGGCTATTGCAGGCTCAGAGCGTCAGTCGCAAGCATCCACAGTTGCTATTATTTAGGACTGTATTTCTACCGTGAATGCCTACTTCGATGCCTTCGAGGAGAGGGTACAACAGTGATTGGGTGAGGCTCGGCCTTTAGATTGGTCAGCTTTGTAGATGGAGATCCAGCAGCTCTGAGCTGACTTGATAGCAACACTAGCGGTATTAGTTACACTACAATCAACTATACCTAAGGTGCCAGTAGTTGATCTATTTGATCCCGATGAGCCTACCCAGTCTTACCTCGAGAAGAGACCTTGCATGGATGAGGAGCCAGAGGAGAGACATGTATGTGTGAGGATGTTAGATTAGTAGGAGGTCAAGCTTGCCTTGACAAGATCGAGGCACGATGAGGAGATGAGACAAGTTCGAGCGACGGAGCTGGTAGGGGGTGCTGGCCCCTCAAGACAGAGTACCACTACTAAGCAAACCATCTCGCAGGAAGAGGTTAGCCATACTTAGCCACAGACTGGCGCTTAGGAGCCTAGGTATGTTTTTTGACCCCTTATGTTATATTTTTGCTTGATTTTGTGCATTGGGGATAATGTGCATCTTTTTCGATGGGGTGTAGATAGTTATGAGCCTTAGTGAAGTCTGAGTAGCTTCGGTCCATAACTACCCTAATTTTTTATCCTGGGGTTTTCTTCCCTTTGGATATTTATTTTCTATTGAACTGACACGTTTAGGATGTTTAGATTATATTTGTAGCATAAAATACCAACACTTATGGTATATAGCATGTTTCTATGTTTTGATTGAAAAATGATACCCACCAAAAATTTTGATTAAGTAGTTAGATTGTAACCATGCATGTTTAGGTGTTTGACAATATCTGTTCTGATGAGTAAGGGTAAATTGAGATAAAAAACATGATTTGTGAGTCTTTTGTTCAGAATATATGCAGTGCCATGTGAGTGTGAGGATAATTTGATAAAGTCACGTATTTTGTGCTAATTCAGAACTTTCCCTGTTACTCTAAGTTAGATTATAGATTAATTGGATTAAGAAAGGATCTTAGGCCATTGTTCTTAAATAGTCCACTTTAGCTTAGAAATAACCAACCAAATGATGATATGTACCTTTTTCTTAATGTTTGAGCTTAACATGTACCTGTTCTTTGAAAACACTTGATTAACCTCGCCTTGTCTAGTGAAAAATCCTGAAATTGGCCATGGTCTTTCCTTGAACATTGTGTACCTTAACTGAGGCAAGAGCCTAAGTTAAGGGTGGCTACTAAAAGTTCCCCTGGTTCGGAGGATGGATATTGTGCACCTCAACATAGGCTAAAAGCTTAAGTTGAGGGTGGCTAGTGTAAGGGTAAAGCACAAAAAAAGTGAGGTGAGTTAGAAATATAGAAAAAAGGAGAAAAATCATGTACTAGGTGCAAGAAAAATAAGTGATGCCTTAGATGTGAGCTAAAAAGTAAACAGAAGTGTAAAAATAATTCAAAGAGCTATCATGTACTAGGTGCAAGAAAAATAAGTGATGCCTTAGATGTGAGCTAAAAAGTAAACAGAAGTGTAAAAATAAGTCAAAGAGCTAAAAAATGAAAAAGAAAGCTCCCAGAAAAGCTTGAAATAGGCAAAAGGGATAATAAGGTGAAAGTAGCAAAGTTGGTAGGGCAAAAGTGTGGAAAAATACAGTTTCAAGGAGGGCATTAAGCCACTATTTTCTCAAAATACCATACCAAAGCCCCCTGAGCCTATGTTACAAGCGACGAAAGTCCTAAAGTGATCCTAGGCTAATTAGTTAAAGTTATTAGTCATGAGTATAGGGGCAAGCCTATGATATTAGTCATCATGCTTGAATATCTTTTGTGAGAATGAGTGTTTTTGCATAATCTCAAGGTTAAATATGAATACATCATTAAGTGTCAAAAATGGGACTACTTTCTGTGAGGGTACATACATTGCTTTGTTAACACTTGACTTATTCAGTGATTGTGGATTGTTGATAATACCTTACTTGTCTTAGTTGTGTTGTCACATGCACTAGTTTGCATTGGTTTGCTAAATAACTATCTAATCCTATTTTGAAACGTTGGTGTGAGTATTTAAGTCTGAGGCTTATATGATGTATGCCATTGAGTTGAGATCTGTGTGTTATTGTATTGTCTATGTAGATTGAGTCTATCTCTTTAAGACAACCAATAATTTCAAATTGAGGGTGTTAATATGCTATCAAAATACAAAATTTTTGGTGCTTAAAACATAAGATTTTTTGTGTTCTCAATGCAATATTAGTTGGTTTCATGTATTTTTGTGTTTATCTTTGTAGGATTACAGGTTGGGAATGATTTTGGGGAAAGTTACAAAGTTGCTGCAGATTTACTGTTATACGGGATTATGGGCCGTAGACCATTCTACGAGCCGTAAGGTGGTTTCATAAGGAATTTCAGTAAGGAGCCAAGTTTCTGAAGTTACTTCTACAAATATACAGATGAGCCGTAGATTAATGTATGAGTTATAGAAGAGGTTTCGTGCCCTGAGGATCAGAGACTGAAGACTATCTGAAGTTCATCAGATGAAACCCCCTTTACGGGTCGTAAAATATTTTACGAATCGTAAAGAGGTGTCATATAGAAAAAGTTCAATTTTCCAGTAATAATATACGAACCCCGATTACAGGCTGTGAACTTTAATATGGGCTGTAAAGTGCTTTCGTAGAGTATGCTGACAGTTCTCCTAAGTCATTTAGGATTTGGATTTTAAATATTATAAATACGTCTTTTAGGTTATTTTTCAGATGTTCTCGCCAGTTTTGATTAGTTTTAGGTTAAGTATTATAAATATTATAAGTAGGTCTTGTGGTTGAATTTGATCTTAAAGCTTATGATTCTTATTGACATTGGATTGCTTGTTCTTAAATCTATTGTGTAAGTGTTTAATTATGTCTTCTCAATTCATAATCTCT
>DF357873.1:79962-95427 GCA_000787875.1 Solanum virginianum | reverse complement strand
TAATTCTTGGAAAGTGTACGTGCATGTATTAATTCTCAATTCATAATATCTTCATCTACATAGAGCATGAGTAACTAAATCCACAACTAGGGTTGTGGAAACCATGAATAACTAACAAAGTAAAATCGAATAACTCATAATTCTTGGAAGGTGTATATGCATATATTAATTAACTCTCTTCATTTTGCATGTTTTCTTATGGTTGCCAACATTAGAACCCGCCTAGTGTTACTAACTAGACCAAGCTAATAATGAATAAGAAAAGAGATTAATTAACAGGATTCAATTGATGTGTTCTCATCTAATCAATCAAACTGGGCCAAGGGGCGGTTATATACGGACTAATAGGGAATGATTAGTAATGCACACTATGGAGATAGGCCAAATCACGTAGTAAAATTCACCTCTCACCTTTGACCCAAGGGTTTGGTGAACTTGAATTACCATCCTGCATGTTATACACTAAACAAGACTTAGGTTATTTGGTATTATTAAGTTGGTTAACACAATACCCTAGTTACTCTCTATTATTGATTTTCTCTTGTGATAGTTTACTTTTCTAGTTGATTATTGCAAAACCCCTCCCCTTTTTGGGGAATTAAGTCAGTTAATTATTTGGATTGCATATTGGTGAATTTTCATGAGTCTACGTATTCCCTGTGGGATCAATCCTAACCTTTCGTTGGGTTCTATATCTTAATAGTGACCACTTTAACCTCTAAGAAAGAGGTGTAACTTGTGCGACATCAGTTACAATCCTATAAAGTCCTAAAGTAATCTGGTTTGTAAAGTCCTAAAGTAATCCTAGTTCAAGTAGTCAAAGATCTTAGTCATAAGTGTAGAGGCAAGCCCATGGTATTGGGCATGATGTATGAATATCTTTTGTGAGGGTGAGTGATTTTGCATAGTCTCAATATTATTCATGAAAACATCATTGAAATTGAGATATGGGACTTCTTTCTATGAGGCCACTTGCATTGCGTTGTTAGCATTAGGCTAGTTCTATGATTGTGGATTGTTGATAGCACCTCATTTGTCATAGTTGTGTCTTCATATGCATGATTCTATATTGGTTTGCTAGATGACTATCTGATTCTATTTCGAAAAAATGGTGTGGCTATCTAAGTTCACGTTTGTTGTGATGTATGTTATTAGGTTGAGATTTGTGTGTTACTATATTACTTATATAGATTGAGTCTGTCGCTTGAGGATAAGCAACAATTTTAAGTTGATGGTGTTGATGTACTGTCAAAATACAATATTTTTCATACCTAAAACTTGAAATTTTGTGTGTTGTAAATGAGATGTTAGTTGGTTTTATATGTTTTTGTGTTTTATTCAGAGGATTATAGGGTTGGCCTTGATTTTGGGAAGAAAATGCAGAAGTCGCTTATTTTGGTGAAGTACGAGACCCTTTACAGACTGTAGAGTATTTTATGGGCTGTGAAATGGATTTCGTAGACAATTCCTATGAGGGGATGATTTTCCAAAGTTATTCTACGAACATATTGATGGATGGTTGTTTAGTTTATGAGTCATAGGACATGGTTTGTGCCTTGAGGATCAAAGATGAGAGACTTTCTAAAGATTCAACAAATGAAACCCCTCTATGGGTAATAGACCACTACATGGGTCATAGAGAGGTATCGTATATCTCAAATTTAAGTTTTCAGCAACATATTATGAGACCCTAATTACGGGCCATGGAATACAATACGGCCTATAAACCTTTTCGTGAGGTGTGCCAGCCAGCTATCCTATTTCGTTTAGGACTTCTATTTTAAAAATCATAAATATGTTTTAAGTTTATTTTTCTTTAAGTTTTATAGAGAACTCGACAGTTAAGTGGAAAAATAGTGAGATTGAGTAGAAAACAATGGAGAGTTGTGAGAAACACTTGTACTTTGATTTGATCGTTAATCTTGTGATCCTCTTTGAAGTTTGGATTTGCTTGTTCTAATTCAATTATCAAAGTGCTCTATTATGTTATTCTAATTCATAAATCTAGTATCTACACATATCATTAGTAGTTAAATCCACAACTTAGGTTGTGGGAATCATGAAGAACTAATAAGATAAAACTGGATAAATCATAATTCTTGGAAAGTGTACGTGCATGTATTAATTAACTCTCTTTGTTTGCATGTTTTCTAGTGGTGGCAAACATTAAAACCATCCTAGTCTTACTGACTTGACCAAGATAGTAATAAATAGGAAAAGAGATTAATTAACAAGATTTGATTGATTTGTTCTCGTCTAATCAACCGAACTGGGCCAGTGGAATTTTGTACTAGGACTAATAGCTAAGGATTGGTAATACACACTGCCGAGATGGACCAAGTCATGTAGTGAAATTCATCTCTCACCTAAACCAAGGGTATGGTAAACTTAACTTATCGTCTTGCATGTTACACACTAGAAAAGAATTAGGTTATCCGGTGATACTAAGTTAGGGAATCATTGCGAACACAAAACCATAGTTTCTCTCCATATTGATTTAACTCCTGTGTTAGTTAGGTTTACTTTACTATTGATTATTGCAAACTCCCTCTTTGGGAAAGTAAGTTGGTTAATCACTCGAATCGCATTAAAAGAATTCTCCTAAGTCTTCGTATTCCCTTAGGTTTAAACCTAACCTTGGTTCTATTTCTTGACAACAACCGTTTTATCCTCTAAAAGGATGTGTAACCTGGGGGACATCATAGATCATCATTTACTAAGGTTTCATAGGCTAAGAATGAGAAGGAAAGAAACCCCTATCCTACCTATGATAAGTGTGGTAAGATGCATTTAGGAGAGTGTTTGTCGAAACAAGAAGGTTGTTTTGAGTGTAGTGAATTAGGGCACTAGAGAAGAGCTTGCTCAATGGACTCTTAAAAGGGAAGGGTGAGAACATATACTGCTTTGCACGATATATAAGTATCTCTTTGAATATTGTAATGGTTGATGCTAAATGATTTCATGGTTGTGGTGCTATGGTTAATGTTCAAGGGTAATTGGTTGTGTTAGCCTGTTGGTAAACGTGGTAGCTCTTATTCATCCTCATGCATCATTTATTTTAATCTTGGCATGTTACTTATTATACCTGCATGCTCATGGAGTAAGTTTGATTGAAGTTTCCTGTGCAATTATGTAAATATATGACTTATGCTTTTAACATGATGTTAATTGCTAACGAATTTGAAATTTGAGTGAAAATAATGTTTGACTTGCATTATTGTATTCGTAATGGGTTGGTACATGTTGTGTCACTTATTCATGCTAGCTCTATTCATATTTGAGAACGAATGTTCCCAAGGGGGAGATATTGTAACGTCGTAATTCTTACGCTAAGACTCGAGTCCTTTCACATATGTGCATAGGCTCAACTTGATGAATTCTAATACAGTGGTATCAATTATTAGGTGTTCAAAGTGGATTACATGTGGCTTGGGATCATAGGGAAACTCTTACATTGAGCCAAGACTAAAGGATTCCAATCGTCTAAGTTTCGATATGAGTTCTTATAAGGGTAAACTTCAAATGACCAACACATCCTATTTTGCCTTATTCCTAGTTCAAAGTAAAATTTTATGGTCATTTTACTGAATCTTGTCGAAGCTATCAATATAAGCGATTCGTCGAATATTTTTGCGACAGACCAATTTAGACCCCTGAAATGTCCCAAAAAACTTCAGAATATGTTAAAAAGGGCAATCCAAAGGTCCCATTCAGATTACCACCGAACGGTTTAGCGATGGGACCCCTGGACCACCAATTTTTCCCCCGAGACTCATTAAAATGTCATTTCTTGACGCTTGATGATATTTTTACATTCCCAAAAGGAGTTTTCAACCCATTTAACCTAAATACACCTTCCTAAGCCTATTTTCATGTACTAATAACTTTTCCCTTCACCTATTCCAAATTTCTCTCTCAAGGAAAAAAATCTAAATCCTCCATTGAAGAAAAAGCTTTGATTTCTTTCAAGCGTTTCATTAAATCCAAGATTCTCTTCAACATTCTTCTTTATTTGGCTCTGAGATCTATGGGTCTTTCATCCATGGGTCCTTCTACCCATGGTGCCCCAAAACATTTTCTATAAATTTCTCTAAGATTAATGGTTGATTTTTATGGGTATTTCTCATTACTCCTATTAAGCATGATTTATCTTTAGAATTTTCATTTATTGAATGAAATTGTATGAATTGATTTCAAGGATTTTCTGTTATGCACTTATGATATTCAAAGTTATGAATGTTATGATACCTTGAAGTGTTGAGTAGTTGATGATTTTACAATACTAATTTCATGTTCTGACATCTATGCTTGAAAGGATGATATGAATGTTTGTGATGGATTATTTAGGATGATATAAATTGATGAATTTTAGAATATTTTCTATCTTAATCTATTATGAATTTTTGAATCTCTATGTGGGTTGGTAAAATTATGGAATATGAGATGATTTTTATAATGCCCTAATTAGGGTTTCACAATGATTATTTTTAAATGGTTTTAAGTGATGATATTTTACCCCAATCATTAATGTTACTCTTGAATTTCACAAATTTGAGTCTCTATGTATAAATCCACCAAGTTTTGGAACTAAACCCTTATAATGAAGTATTTCATGAATAATGAAATGGTTTTTAATATATGTATCCAAGTTATGAATATCATGAATGATAACGTCTATAAGGTATGTTTTGAAATGCTTTGAATTCCTATAAAGGCTATGCTCTACTATAAACCCCCTCCATGTTGTCATGATTATGTATGTCATGATTACACCCATGTTCGTATGAGCAATGTGACTAGTCTATTTGAAGGCAAGAATGAATAAATGATTGAGGTATCAGTCCTCCACCTAGTAAAGCTTATAAGATCTTCTTATGATGATGAATTATGTTCAAAAGTCTTCTAGGATGGGTTAGTAGAATACCTTTTCGTTATTTCAAATGGCTTATAGGATGGGCTAGTAGAACACTTCCCTACACTACATGATTTTATCGTTCATGTCTATGGCCATTCTGTGATAGTCACACTTAGCACCAAGTGGACCTTGGGATATAAGTGGGTACTCCCCATTGCTAGGGCAAGAGATCATAAGTGGAATCCCATCATCCCATAACTATGTGCCACCATAGAAAATAGGGGACAATGTTAGTGCTAGCCTTAGTGGATCCACTTAGGCATCTTAGGAGGTCACCCTAGCAAGTGACTTCCCCCTTTTTTCCGGTGCAGGGAAAAATCGAAACTCCATGCTTCATATCGATTAAAGGTTGCTCTCACACATGGTCATGTTTTTCTTATAGTCCTAAGTTTTCCTTTTATGATGATTATGGTGGTTCCCTTATGTCATGTCCAATGGTGTCTTAAAATTTATATAACTAATTGTTTCTAAAGTTCAAATGGTTTTCTCTCACATATGTATGATGTAAAAAAGTTATTTTGCATGCAAGTTTTTATTCAAGTATACATAAGCATGGCATATTAAGCTTATGATCTATCATAGTGAGTATGCATCTTGTTTAGGAAGCTTATTCTATATTGTTGCATTGCATCTCCACATACTAGTACATTCAAAGTAGTAATGCATACTTTTTGCCGACTTGATTTAATAACTGGGACTGGCGCTCCTCGATATCTTCCACGTGGCTAGCTTGGATTCATGAAGATTTTTATTGCGGTGAGTCCTCTATTTTGGAGCAATATTTGATTTCTATCTTGCTTATATTGACACTCTATTTCACTTTACTTTGTAGATTGAGGGTGAGCCTTGGACATGTTTTGGCGCCATCCTACTCATGTTTTAGAGGTGTTGTTGGATATCATACTATACTATGATGCTATGATATATACCTATGATGATATGTTGAGCTTGTATGGAGACTTATCCTTTAGTCCTTATCCCCTATGTGATGTTATGTGATGTTGTTATTGTTGATGGAAAGTGATCAAATTCCTAAGTTTCTACTTTCTCATAGCTTGATATATAAGCGATTCGTCGAATATTTTTGCGACAGACCAATTTAGACCCCTGAAATGTCCCAAAAAACTTCAGAATATGTTAAAAAGGGCAATCCAATCATACTTATCTATCTCTTTGTAATTGCTTGCTATGTTATTAATGCAAATCCTATCCCCTTGCTTATCCCTGTAGCGTGAGTCTAAAGCCCCTATTCCCTTACAGTTATATGTTGATACTTGTTTTATATTCCACAACCAAGGATATGCAAAACATATTCTAAGTGGCTTTTTTGGGTTATCCTTGGGTTTTTCATTCGCCATGTCGCATCTAGGCGCTAGGATTGGGTCATGATATAAAGCATCATAAAGAATATCATAACCTAATAGACATGTATATGTGGGAAAAAGATCATAACTGATAATAAAACCATACAAACTATTATATAGAATCTTGATGTTCCCTCTACACCGAGCAAAAGAGGAGTCTACTTTGCCAAGGTAGACACGATCCTCACCCTATAGGCTCTATCCTAGCATGGAGAGAACCCATCATATGAGCCTACCTTTAGGCTTCCTAGCATGGTGAGTATCTATTAAAAGTTATATAGATTCATTAGCAACGATTATAGGCATATAATCATCAACTTACGATGGCATGTAGTTATGAGACTTGAGATTCATATAACGATCCTCTGAGATAGTGCCCCTCGTATAAGCTCATTCATGCTAAGTCAAATCTCACATAATATATAATCATGCATGTATATAATTTTGAACATAATTCATACTTTATGAAGATCATACTTTCAAAACTTATAAAATAGTCATCATAGCTTCGTAAAAACATCTCATCTCATAAGAATAATCCATCTACATAATTTTCACATAATGTGGGTATAGTCCCATCTTAATATCACTATTAGGATCTTAAGTCACCCTTATCATCATTATCACTAGAATATGTTTTTCATACTTAGAGTCATGGTCATAAAAATCATAGCTTTAGCATAGAAAATTAGGGTCATGTGTGGGTTCATGAGCAATTGATCTAAAATCATGTAATTAGATCAAAATCATGTAGGAATGATGCAATTGAAATCAGATTGAATCATTTGTAAATGAACCCATTTAAAGTCATATACTTAAAGTTATTCATGGTAAAATCATCAAAAAAGACCTAATCAACATATACCTAAAGTCATTCATGGTAAAATCATCAAGTTTATCTAATTGGCACAAATCCACATTATGATTGATCAATAAACATAATCTCCATCATAATTAAAGAAATTAAGTAGAAGTAAAAAAAAATCATAAGTTTTACATAATTGAAATTAGGTAATAATTGCAAATTTGAGAGTAGCTCCATAGAAGGAAGAATTTTATGGATGAAACTCACATACTTTTAGTAAGATCCTTAGAATCTGAAGAGAACGTAGAGAGCTTGAGTTGATCTTCAATGGAGATCCTTGCTTGTTGAAGATGAAAGCTTTTAAGAATAGTTTTAAAAAGAGAACTTTTGTAGTGAGTGAATTGATAAATAATGAGATCAATTTAGGAGTTAAGGGGTATTTATAGAGTGGGGTTTGATCATAAAAACTGTCCAACTACATTTTACATCAGTTAGGAATGAGTTTCAAACGATCTCATTTGAAATAGGAATTGTTGAAAAAAAAAATTGACATGTGATGAAATAGGGGCACAACATGGACATAGTCCTGCATAGGTCATTTTTGTGCGAAGTTCAATTTTCCTCTGTTTTGACTTAGGAATAAGTTTAGGTAACTTTTATATTGAAATAAACCCTCTCCACGATATGGAGAGATTGTGTACTCTTCTGAAAATGTAAAATTTCATGAAAAATTATTTTCTGATACAATTGATATAAAAATTGAAAGAGACCATTTCTCCATACTAATTTTCCTTCTGATTAAAAATCTGACTTCAAATTTTCCAAAAAAATACTTACGCAAGGCGTCTTTCATAAGGTCATAAGAAGATATTTTGGGAAGTGTTATTGAAGAGTAGGATGAGATCTCTCCCCTACATTATGTAGGCAAAGAAGAATGTCTTAGTATGTTTGAATATACTAAATCTGTTGACAATGTAATGAATCGCAAAATCATATTATGCGTTTCACGCAAGTAGATAGCATGATAAGGGAAGTAGTCGAAAACATAAATAAATATGAGTGATCAATGCACAAGGAAGGTATAAGAGAGTCATGTAAAAAGTAAGTATTATGTATATCAAGTAATGCATCATAAAAGAACTACATATACGGGATTGAACCCACAATCGATAATAAGACCATGTGAGTAATAACATGAAATTTTGATATATACTCATACACCAAAGAAAGGAGATTCTACTAGCCAAGGTAAAAGTCTACCCTGCTAAGTAGGTGTCATGAACCATGTGCTATATGAAGAGCCACTAGCTAGGCTATATTGGCAAAAATTCTGCGATGACATGTAGTTGTGTGACTAGATATTTTTAATAAAGACCCGTTGATTGAGTTCCCACCTCAAAGTCCTCTAGGTGCAAAGTCAAAATATCATAGAATACTAATCTTAAAAGTTATACTTACCATAGATTTAGTAAGCTAGTCATAAATCATAATTCATAATTTTCATAAGATTGCCATGTAGGAAAGGCAATTCATAACTTTCAAATCCGAATTCATAGAAACTTATTCATGGAATAGCTCATTTTTATGTGATTCATATATTGTGGATGTAGGTCATCTATCATTATGAATCCTAACTCAATACGAAGTGTCATTAGAGTCTGAGGTCACCTTTATCATAAACATGCTTGAACACTTGAAAAATTCACAATTATAACTTGTAGTAAAATTAGGGCAAAGTATGGGTTCACATGGAATTAACTTAAATTCATAAAATTTGCTAGAGAACTTGCATAACCATATAAAATAGCATCAATTGAACAAAATTGAATGACCCCATATAAAATGTCATAAACCCTAGATTGCATATAGGAGTAATTCATTTGTAAACCTTGAAAATCATACAATTTACAACCATTCATTCATAAATGGATACATAATCATACTATAAAATATAAATAATAGAAATTCATAAATTTTATATTTAGAATTGGATGAAAAATTGTAGGATTCTTTGGGATCCATAGGTGGAACAGACTTATGGGAAAATTCCACCATACCTTGAGTGATTTGTCTGAGAAAATCTTTAAAAAAAATAGAGGAAATAAAATTCCCAGCTTGAGGAGGAAGAGACTTGAGAGAATTTGTGTGTTTTTGAGATCAAATTAGTATGGGGTGAAATTGAGAGGGTTGGGATGATTATGGAATAGTTATAGGACCAAAATGATAGTTTAAAAATTAGGTGAGAAGAAGAGGTCAAAACTATCCCTCATTAAATTTATCTGGATAAGGTTTACGTGACCTTTCTATGGGTCATAGAATTGTCTATCGGTTCATACATGAAGTGTCAAAGATTTTGTCCCAAAAGGATCCCCTTATTTTATGGACTATAGAATGTCCTTGAGAATCACCCAACACTTAGTGAAATATCTAGATCATACTATACAAAATATGAACACTAAATTATGGCTCGTAATTCCTTATATGGATCATAAAATATCCTTTGTACATACCATTTATACTTAATCAAACTTTTACCCTTCAGACTCCTATCTACAAATCCTTATTATGACTCATATATTTTTGCACGAGCTAGTCCTATGGGAATGTGAACTCAGATATTCAGACTCAACCATTTATGGATCGTGGATCAAACTATGGCTCGTACTTTGCACTCGTGGTTCATAAAAAATTTTCCAAAAATTTACCCAAGTCCAGGGCTATCCACATGACCACCCATCTGCGACACATGAAAAACTTTATAAGCATTAGATTGGGCGCATGAATCCCTACTTCAGTCTAGTTTTGACATTCTCTTCCTTGTTTTATCTTTCCAACATATGAGATATTACAATATCTTTCCTTTAGAAACATTCATCCTCGAGTGGGACAAAAACTAGCTTGAGTAGAGTGCAATGGATATCAAACAACCTAATATGAATATAATGATGCAATTTAGACATCAAGTTCATAAATATTTTCAAACCTTTGCATAAAATATCATTCAAAGATAGTTTCATGAGCATGCATGCATATTATATAACATGATAAAGTTGAAATGTAAGAATTTGGAGGATTTGAGCATGAGAAACTAAATATCTTGAGATGCAATGGAAGGAAAGAGGTAGGGACAATGTTTCATCATGTCCACTTCGACTTTTCATGTAGCACTTTTAACTTCTTGATTCCTTCACAATACCTTGACGGATTTAGTTTTCTTATTTCTCAACCTTTAAACTTGCTAGTCTAGAAATTTCAACTAGAACCTCCCAAATTCTCCTAACACCTACATTCTCCAAAAGTACAATGGAAGTAGAATACCTTAAAAGTTGTAAAGTCAAAGTTAAAAGGACAATTCAAGAAATGATACTAGCTCAAGAACCACAAGCCAATTATATGGCTCGTAGACTATTCCACAAATCATGAAAGCAGGCTCATGAAACCTAAGTAAGTTTGGGATTTTATTTGATTTTTCTAATTTGATGATTATAAGTCATGGTTAGAAGTACGGCTCATAGATTGGGCTCATAGAATGAATTCAAAGAATAAGAAAACTTGCCTTGATTGGATGAAATCCTTTACGGATCATCGTTGATATGGATTAGAGTGGTGAAAGGCATTGGCACTTTAGAATACTTTTATAGGTTAAAAGATGGTTCTAGAAATGGTATTAAGGGTCATAGACCCTACCATGAGCATTGGTTCGTGTTCATCATTTATCAAGATTCTAGTGCCTCAGCATCTCATGTATGAAAACTATTTACGGTTTGTATAAAGAGGATTAGTGGATAAAGTTCAGAGAGCGAAAAAATCAAGTAATATTTTATGGACAACATTCTATGATCTGTAGAACTATCTTTGGACCATAGATAAGTCTCGTAGGTTTGGTCCAAAAATTTTAATTAAGGGTATTTTTTATTTTTCTATCCTCCTAACCCCTTTACTATGTAAATCTACCATAACCATCTTTACAGTACCATTCCACCTCATTCCTAAATTCTACACCTAAATCCTGAATTTTCTCTCCCAAGTTTCTTCTCATACAAGATTTCGTTGAAGAATTAACTAGGGTTCTCAATTCCTCCATCAAATTTCAACCTTCAACCAAGTAATTCTCTTAAAGATTATGGGTATTCATCCATTTTCCCTTTCATCCATCGAGCCCAAAAATTTTCTCAGTTTTTAATCAAATTGCAAGTATATATTTTAAGGATTTTCATGATTCCTATTCTAATTGCATGAATTATATTTTATCTTATGATTATCAATTTTAAATATGAACAAATTCTCATTAATTACATAATTTCAAGGAATTTTACATAAACTTTCCTATATGCTACCTAGGGTTCATGAGACTGATGATGAATTAACTTAATTATGATTTTAATTCATGTTATTCTCCAATATTATGCATGATATACATTTTAATTGTGTGATTTCAGTATATTATTACCTAAACCCATGGATTTTCTAATTTCAAGTATGAATTCATGAATTTCCTAGTAGGTCCTTTTGAAGTATGATTCTATTTTATTATCCCATATGATTATGCATGATTTCAAGTATTATGATATGATTTACAATGACGAAGTATCTTTATGATCATGAATTATAAAGATTTCAAGTAAGTTACATGCAAGTTATGAAGGAAGTTTTTATGGTGTAGTTTGAGTCAAGCTTTAATAATGGTGAATACCTCGTTAAGCAAGAATATGTAATGATGAAAAGCATATATTCACATTACATATTTCAAAATTGAGGATCTATCGTATGGATATGTTTTATGGGTAGTGGATGGGTAGTAAAAATGGCCCCTCCCACATGATATTAATCGTAATGACTTATGATTATGATTTCTATTCTATTGAGAGTTCACTTAACACTAAGTAGACCTTAGATAGAGGCTCTCACCCATTGTGGAGGCATGAGACCCATAGTAAGATCCCATTATTCTATAACTATGTGCCATCATAGGATAAACAATAACCCATCCTTAAAGATCACCTATAGTAGAGGTTTGATCTTTCATGTAGCTTAGTAGATCTATGTAGGCATAAAGGAGTCTACCTTGGTAAGTAGTCTCGCGTTCCCCCTATATATGGATAAATATCGGGAATCCATGTTATAGTTCACATGGTTTATGTCAGTTAAGGTAACTCTCACAATGTTCAAGGTATCTCCTTTTATGATTAATGATATTTCTCACAAGGCTTAAACTTCTTTAACATGATTTATCATTCTTACTATGACTTATAAACTTCCTAAAAGTTTGTGGTATATTTCACTATGATTTTTGCTTCATACTATGATTAGGATTTTTATTATGACTTGAGGCATTTTACAAAGTATATGATCTATTACAATAATACATGATTATTATTATTATAGCATTTATGTTCTCTCATAAATTTATTACAATGATAACAACAACAACATACCCAGTGGAATCCACAAGTGGGGTCTGGGGAAGGTAGAATGTATGCAGACCTTACCACTACCTCATAGAAGTAGAGAGGTTATTTCCTGGGAATCCTTGTCTCAAAAACCCATAAGTGCTCTCATAACTTCATTATGGTTCCTAAAATGATTTGACCATGTTCTTGGTTTATTATTACACTTCAAGAATTTATTCATCTTTTTTCTTAACTTAGTCCATTGCACAATATGATATCATGCATTGCATTCCTTACACACATAGAACATTTAAAGTACTAATGCATACTTTTTTGCCTGCATTGTGTTATAACGTAGGATTTGGAAATCACCACTACACCCTCATGTGGCTAGATAGAAGGTTGATTCACTTGATTGTAAGTCCTCAAGCTTCGGTGACAATCCTATCATGACCCAGACTAGGGCCTAGCCATGACCCGACGAATGTGACACTCGAAGGAGCTCCATCCAATACTCATGTTCATATCATAAGCATTCATAAGGTAAAAATAATCATACATAATAGAATAAGCAAGTGGAAGTATATAGAAATAAAATGTCATAGTTTCCCCTAAGGGAACATACATGAACTCATCAAGTCTAAATCATGCCTCTATATCATAGATCATGGTGGGGACTAGCATATAGCTCATTAGTTCACCCTCGATACATACATCAAAGAATAAAAGTACTAAAGTCTCATAGTAAAAGAAAAACATCATAGTTTTTGTTCCCAAAGTATGGGAACTCATTAATAAGTCTTCAATCTCAAGATCCAAACCTAGCCACGAAATAAAACAATCTCCTCCTTGTTTGTCCATAAATCATTAGATCCTGTAGGCAAAGAAGTATGCCTTTGCACATAGAATGCACTAAGTATGTAGGTATGTTATGAATCAAAAGACATCACATTAATATCAATATGCATAATCATAATCAATGGGATAAGGACGCAATATGTATGAGCATGAAATTTAAAAATCAAAAGAACAAGCATAATAAAATACATTCTTATCCTTAGCAAACATGTGTGGGAATAAGACCATAACCGACATTCATAAGACTATGCAGATTATTACATGGAATCTCGATATTCACTCTATATCGAGCTAAGAGGAGTCTACTTTGCTAAGGTAGACTCAATCCTCACCCTATAGGCTCAATCCTAATACGATAAGAACCATTATTTGACCCTCACCCTTTAGGCTCTATCCGAGCACAGTGAGTGTCCATCATTTAAACTAATTGGATCCAATAGCACAACCTTAAGGCATAAAACATAAACATCACTCCTATGGTGATACATAGTTATGAGACCATGGCATCTATGAAGGCCCTCTCGGTTCTAAGTTATATACCATGAAATATATAAATTATGCATGTACATAGCTTTCAACATATTTCATACTTAATAAAAAATAACACTTCCATAGCTTTTAGTATAATCATCATAGTCTTTCATGAAACGTCATGTCATAGGAATAGTCAATCTACTTTACTTTCATCATAATGTGGGTAAACATTCCCACCTTAGCATCATCATAAGCATTAGGGTTTTTATCACCCTCTTTATCATAGCATCATCATAGCTTTCATAACATCATTATAGTCATAATATCATCATCCTCATCATCATTTAAAACATGTTTTCCATACTTAAGTTCATAGGCATAAAAATACATAGCTTTATCATATAAAACTAGGGCTAAGTGTGAGATCATGAATATTTGTGTTAAAGTCATGCAATTAACTTTGATTCATAGAGAAAATATACAATTTAAATCAAATTAAATTATTGATAAAGGAACCCACATCAAATCATTAAGCCCTAATCATGCATACTTTAAAATCACATACATTTGCTTGAAAATCATATCCATCTTGATATGCACCATAATTTATGCATAATTAGTCATAATCATCATAAAGGAATCATAATCCATGTATTAGGAATAATAAATTAAAAGCCCATAAGAAATCATCATGAAATTTGATAAAAAAAGAAGGTTTTGGATTGGCCTTCATGGATGAAACTAATCCATTAATGAAGCCTACATACATCAAGTAGAATCCTTAAAATTAAAAAAGAAAATCTAGAAAACTTTGGCCAATATTCAATCTTTAGCTTCAACGGAACCCTTGACTTAGAGAGAGAATTATTGAGAACTCTTGAGAGAAATTTGGGAATTAAAACACTTTGAATGAGTTTGGAATAGGACTTTATAAAGAATAAGCCAATTAGAGTAGTTAGGGTAGCATAAAAGACATAGTTTAGGACTTAGATGAATTTAAAAAGTCAAAAACACCCTTTACTAAAAATTGCAATAGTCATCAATGAAACCCCTCCTATGGGTCGTGGAACAACTTACGACTTGTATCTTCCCCGGTAGGTCAGGGTGTCACAAAAGTCGAGCTACTAGAATTGTAGCTTCTGGCCCATGAACATGCCGTACGGCTTGTGGATGTACTTATGAGCCATAGAACACTTCGTAGGGATGTCACGACCCGTACCTAGGGTCTAGGAGTGACATGATGAATGAGAACCCAAGAGTCCCAATAAATGCCTCAAGGTATTCATATTCACATCATCAGTTTGGAAGCATATACAATAGTAAACATATAGTTCTAAGGAACGAAAAAGTAGGAATCACACTATAGGGATATCATTGAAAGGGATTTGTCATGATCCAACCCCGTGGGGCCTGACTAGCGCTCGATTTGGGCAGCCAGACGAAATCTCAGAGACAGATTCCAAACAGACGGCTTATGCCGGCACAAATATCAAACTGACTCTCAAATTCGACGAAACATATATACCATTTTTAAGAAAACATTTAGCAGCACTTATTTACTTTACAGATAGTTCCGACTGACCTGCACATTCGAATATACCAATAGAATGATCATACGTATACAAATACGGGCCAACACGGCCGATATGGCAGGGAGAA
>DF357873.1:57655-73460 GCA_000787875.1 Solanum virginianum | reverse complement strand
ATTCATGCTAGATTGGTTTACATTCGAGGGAGAATGTAACTAGGGGGATATTTTAATACCCTAGAACATGGATAAATATAATCAAAAGCATAGTGAGGACATTAGGTTAGGAATCACGACTCAATTCTATAACTCATGGACTATTCCATAAGTTGTGGAAGCAGGCTCATGGAACCTGGGTAAGGTTTGGGACTCCAAGTGATTTTTATGAGTTGATGATGATAATTCATGGTTAGAAGTATAACCCATAGATCTGGCTCGAAGAATAGATTCAAAGACTAAGAAAACATGATATGATACGAGATGGTATTATGGGTCATAACCTAAGCAGAAGTCATGGTTTGTATTTGTTGTTTGATCTAAATTCTAGGGCCTCAGCATCACATGTATGAAACTATTTGCGAATTGTAGAAGTTTAATTTCTGTAAAAAAGAGGTTCACGAATCAAGTTCAGAGAGGGGAAAAATTAGGCCAGTTTCTACGGACAACATTTTTGCTAGCCCTAGAACCATCTATGGGCCATAGATGAGTCTTGTGTGCCGTGTTTGAAAATTTTAATAAGGGATATATTTGGTTTTTCATACCCTCCTAACCTCTAAACTTTGTCACTTTGGACTGATAATTCCATCATAACTATGTTTACACTACCATTCCACCCTATTCCTAAATTCTACACCTAAATCCCAAATTTTCTCTCTCCAGTTTCTTCTCCTAATAGACTTTATTGAAGAATCAACTAGGATTCCCAATTTCTCCATCAATTTTCAAGTTTCAAGAAAGGAATCCTCTTAACATTAGTGGGTACTCATCCATGGAGCCTAAATATTGTTCTCACTTTTTTATCAAATTGCAAGTATGTATTTTAAGTTATACATGATTCATATTGCAATTGCATTAAGTATGTTTTATCATATGATTATCAATCTAAGTATGCATGATTTTTTGTTAATTACGTGATTTCAATGATGTTTATATAATTCTTCCTATATGCTACCTAGGGCTCATGAGACTGATGTGGGGTTATCATAATTATGATTTTAATTCATTTTATCCTCCAATATTATGCATGATTCACATTTTAATTGCATTATTTCAATAAACGATTACTTAAGCCTATTGATGGTGCTAATTTGAAGTATGAATTCATGAATTTCTTAATGGGTCCTTTTAAGTATGATTCTATTAATACTGTCCCATGTGATTATGCATGATTTCAAGTCTATTACATGATTTTAAAGATAATTTCACATGGACTTATGTATTATGATATGATTTACAATGACAAACTATATTTAAGATCATGAATTATAAAGCTTTCAAGTAACTTCAATGCAAGTTATGAAAGGAGATTTTATGATGACATTCAAGTTAAGTGTGAATGACATTGAGTGCCTCAGTAAGTGTTACTATGTAGTCATGAAAAGGCCTATACTCACATTATATAAGTCAAGATTGAGGAGCTATTTTATGACTATGTTTTATGAGTAGTAGATGGGTAGTAGAGATGGCCCATCCCACATGGTATTGATTATTATGACTTATCATTGTGATTTTAATTTCATTGAGAGTTTACTTAGTATTAGGAGGACCTTGGATAAAGGCTCTCATGCATAGTCGAGGCATGGAACCCATAATAAGATCTCATTATCCTATAACTACGTGCCAACATAGGATAAATGATCGCCAACATTAGAGGCTCAATTGCTTAAGGTCACCCATAGTATAGGCTCAATCCCTTAGGTATTTTAGTGAATCCACATAGGCATAAAGGAGTCTACCTTGGCAAGTAATGTCCCTCTTTTCTATGATGTATGTGAAAACATTGGGACTCCAGGTTATTCAATGGGAATCCATATTATATCTTACATGGTTCGTGCTAGTTAATGGTAACTCTCACAATGTTTAAGGTATCTTCTTTTATGATTTATGATATTTCTCACAAGTTTTAAGGTTTTTCTCACATGATTTATTGTTCTGACTATGACTTGTGAACTTCAATAAGGTTTATGATACATTTCACTATGATTTATGCCTCTTACTATGATTATGATTTTCATTAAGATGCGGGGTATTTTACAAAGTACGTGATCTCTTACAATGACTCATGATTATCATTATAGTGTTTATATTCTCTCATAACTTCATTATGGTTCCTAAAATGATTTGAACATGTTCATGATTTATTATTATACTTCATGAATTTACTTAGCATGCCTCTTGACTTGGTCAATTGCTCAATACGGTATCATGTATTGCATTTCTCACATACTTGGTACATTCAAAGTACTAACACATACTTTTTTCCCTATGTGGTGTCATAATGTAGGCCTTACATACTCTCGTGACTAGATAAAAGGTTTATTTACTTGATTGGTAAACCCTCATGTTTCGGGGACAAGCCATTTGAGTCTATGTTATTTATAATGTTGGACTTCTTTTACTACTTTTGCTTGGCTGAGCTAGTGGCTTTTTCTTTACACCCACTTGTAATACTAGAGGCTTGCTAGACAAACATGTTTAAGTCCATTTATTCGGGCATAAGCTTTCCTAATTTCCTTAGATTTTATTTGTGGTTTACTTTCACTTGATTCATGTTGTTGTTATACTAACCTTATGAATTCTTCATATGCTAAGAGAATTGGTTGGGGGTTTCTTTGGAAATCCTAATCATTGTATCACACATATGGTCTAGCTTGGGTTGAGACATAGCATAACCTACATATTTTCTAGTAATGACACATAAAATACCAGATGAACCGTAGCCTACTCCAATGGAAAATCAGTCTTATAGGTCACTTTACTAATACACTTTAGGATCCTGTATGGGACCATATACTAGGGACTAAACATCCCCCTTTTACCAAAATGCATTATGCCCATCATGGGCGAAATCATCAAGTAGTGTCAATCGCCAATATTGAATTAAAGCTCTCTTCTCCTCTCATCTGAGTATGAGTTTTGATTGCTTTGAGAAGGCTTCAACCTTTCCCTAATAAGCCTCACCTTCTCCATAGCCTCAAACATTAATTCAGATCTTGTCAAGGCTACTTCGCCTACTTCAAAGCACCCAATGAGGGACCTACATCTCTTGCTACATAAAGGTTCAAAAGGGTCCATTTTATGCTATCATTGTAATGTTGTTGTATGCAAACTTAATCAATTATAGGTGATCAACCCAATGACACTTGGAATTGAGTACGCATTCCCTCAACATATCTTCAAAGGTTTGAATTTTTCTCTCAGCCTACCTATCAATTTGTGGGTGAAAATCGGTACTTATCTTTACCTTAGTACCAAGACCATTTTGAAACGACTTTCAAAAATATGAAGTGAATTGAGTACCATGATCCAAAATGATAAACAATGGCAAAACCTATGAAGTTTAACTGATTCCTTGATATATATCTTTGCACAATCTTCAGTATCATAAGAAGTCTTGACTGATAGAAAATAAGCTAACTTAGTCATCCTATCCACAATCACCAAAATAGAATCACATTGCCTATGGGCATAAGGCAAACTAGTTATGAAATTCATGTTCATATCTTCCCATTTCCAGGTTAGAATTTCAATGTCTTTGGTTAGACCTCCCATTCTTTGGTGCTTAACCTTCACTTGTTTGGAATTTGTACATTCTGCCAGAAACCTTGCAATGTCCTTCTTCATACCATTTCACCAATACAGTTCGATCAAATCTCAACATATTTTGGTAGATCCTAGAAGGATGAAATACCAAAAGTTATGCGCTTCACTCAATATCATCTCCTTAGGCCATCAACATTTGGAACAAATAACTGACTTTTGTAATGAAGTACACCATCTCCACTTTATGAACGAACCTTAACCTTTTTTTGAAAACCAACTTCTTCAACTCTACCAAGGTTAAATCCATTTCTTCATTTTCTTTGATATCAACCAATAATGAGGACTTCAAACCATTATGAACTAGGATGCCACTCCCATTATAGAGCAATTTAACCTTAGACTCGAATGGGCTAATCAGTGAACCTCTTTATCCAGCTCCCTGTTTTCATCCCCAATATGAGAAAAGCTAGTCATAGGGTTCTGACTTAAATCATCAACAACCATGTTCGCCTTTCTTAGATGGTACAACATATTCATGTCATAATCTTTAAATAGCTTAAGTCACCTCCTTTGGACTAAGTTTCAAGTTCCTTTGGCTGAACACATATTGAAGGCCCTTATAATTGGTAAATATGTTATGTGTACCCTATAAAGATAGTGGGGCCAAATTTTCAAGGCAAAAACAATTACTACTAATTTAAGATCATGAGTGGGATAGTTCCTTTCATGTACTTTGAGTTGCCTTAAGGCATATGTTGTAACCTTATCATATTGCAATAAGACACAACTCAATCCAACCTGTGAGGCATCACAATATACAACAAACCCATCTAGACCTTCTAGTAATGTCAACATAGAGGATGAAATATGTCGATCCTTAATGTTCAAAAACTTTTCTCGTACTCATTCGACCATTGAAACTTCAGAAACTTTTCTCGTACTCATTTGACCATTGAAACTTTACATTCTTTTGGATCAATATGATCAAAGGCAATGATATGGATGAACATTCCTCTACAAACCTTCTATAGAACCCAACCAATTCTAAAAATCTTTGTATATTCGAATGAGACAGTGGTCTAGGCCAAGTCTTCACTATCATTATTTTCTTTAGGTCAACCATGACACCTTCACCGAAAATATATAATCAAGAAATGTTACAGACCTCAATCAAAATTCATATTTTCTAAACATGGAAAATAGTTATCAGTTCCTCAAAGTTTGTAATAAAATTCTCAAGTGACCTACATGCTATTTTTCACTTAGGAAAGCACATCAAAAAATTCATTCACAATAGGGACTGACTCAAGAGTAGGGCTTCGGAATTTATATCCCTAACCTCATTAGATGGTAAATACAACCTTTGGAAATTATCTTTTGAGATTTAAGACATGATACAAATTGACCCTTAAAAACAAAATCACTACCCTTCGACTCTAGGATTGGTTCATTAGAAAGTTGGAATTTGGCCACTCAAGTTATACAATCAATAGAAGAATAATAGGAATGAAGCAAATCCATGCCAAAAATAATATCAAAATTGTTTATGTCAGGTTCTATAAGAACACGTTAATTTACTTTATGCAAGATAGGAATTGGGCAATTCCTATAGACTCTCTTAGCTAAAATTGAATTACCAATGGGGGTATAAATAGAAAAAGGTTCTAACTAGTCCCCAAGAGTCACATAAATTCTCATAGAAAGGTGAGGAATTAAAAAAGACAAATTGGCACCCAAATCAACAAAAAAACTTACATCTTAGTCAAACACCTATAACATACCTATAAATCTGTTGGGAGACTCCTCCACATCCTGTGTAGTAATCTCTTTGTACTGGCCTGGGGTCAATCTAGATTTCACCTTCATTATTATTTTTCATAAAATGACCCTGCTTATGACACTTGAAACAAGAATAGGTATTTGCTAAGTATTTCCCCAGGTGGCTCATGACACATTCCTAAGAGGTAGTAATAAAGGACTTGCTTACACCCCCTCCTTGAGACACCTCTCTTCCTCTTGAAATAGCCACCAGATAATCCCTTATCTTATGCCAATATTTGTGCACTTATAGGAAACCTTACCGACCATGCACTTGTCTTGATGCTTCTTCTTGGAGTTTTGATAGATAGGGAAAGGATGTCTTTTTTTGTTGAACTTATGCACTGCGGCACTAGTAAAAGATAAAGCACCATTACTTTGAGTTTTCTTAGTCTCAGTTATTATCTTCTTATTGTTAGAAGTTCCTAGGGCATTCACTTGCTAAATCACTTGAAGAATGAAGGAACTCTAAATTTTAAATCTCGACACAAGGCAATTGACTGACTAGTGCAAGGAAAGTACCATCTAGTTTACCATTTTGGATTGTTTCTATCTGAAGTAACATGTTCTAAAACACATAAAGCATTTTTAAAAGGATACTGTGTATGCTTACAATCTATCACTCGATATAGATTATGAAAGAAGTGGGGATTTCTTAATATATCTCATAGCCTTCTACTCATAGATGTGGCGCACTTCAGACCCCCATAAATAAGACTCTATTTGACAAGGTGTGCAAGAATCCATAAGACAAATTAAAATGTTGTTCTCTGATACAAAGTTTTTCATGACCCAAGCTAGGTCTTAGGTGTGACACCTCAATTAGGATTCTCAAGGGAACTCCAACCAAGCTTCTTCGCATATCATATGCATACATAGGTAAATAAAGCATCAATACATTTCTAAATAAGAAGAAGATAAACAAATCTCAAATATTTAAATAAGTGAGAAGCATATATAGTCAAAAGAAGACATCATAGACTCCATATACCCCAGCATGCCTCTAATAGATCTAACATAGGCGGGGCTTCAGACATATTCTTAGATCACCCACAACAAAATGAAGAGCATGAAATGGTCTTAAAGTATCAAAATAGACTAAGATTGATAAGGAAAAAAATGATAGACTTAGCTTGCCATTAAAGCATAAGGAGTCGTCACAAATTCTTTGATGTAGACCGAAGCTAGTCACATACATTAGGAGTAGGATGAAAGCCCTCTCCTACATTATATAATAATATAGAAGTATGCATTAGTATGTTTGAATGTACTAAGTATGTAGATAATACAATGAATCATAAAATCGTATTTTGCATTTGACAAAGTAAGCAGCATGATAAGAGAATTAGTCGAAATCATAAATGAATATGAGGATGGTCAATTCACAAGGCAGTCAAAAGAGAGTCATCTAAAAGTAAGTCCTATGGATAGTAAAGTAACACATCATAAGAGAACTACACATATATGTAATAGCAACCATAATTGATAATAAGACCATGAAAGCCATAACATGAAATTTTGATGTTTACCCATGCATCGAAGAAAGAGGAGTCAATTTTCTACGGTGGAACTCTACCCTGCAATGTGGGTGTCCTGAATTATATGTTATACATGGATCCACTGTCTGTGCAATGTTTGCAAAAATCCTATGGTGGCACATAGATAAGGGACTAGAGAGTGCTACTAAGAACCCCTTAGGTTGAGTACCCACCTCAAAGTCCCTTTGGTGCTAAGTCAAAATGCAACAAAATACTAATTATAAAAGTCATACTTATCATAAATTAACAAGATTGTCATAAACCATAGTTCATAATTTTTCATAAGCTTGGCATGTAAAACGCAATTCATAACTTTCGAATCCAAATTCGTAGAAACCTATTCATGGAATAGCTCATTTTCTTATATTTCAAGTAATGTGGGTATAGACCTTCTATCATTACAAATCCTACCTCCATATGGATGGCATTAGGGTCTTAGGTCACCGTTATAATAAATATGCTTGAATACTTGTAAAATTCATAATTATTGCATGGGCTCAGTTCTGTAGGCTCAAACCAACCAACTGGAGTATGACATTAGCAACCATATAATATAAACAACTCAATCTGCCCCAAGGGGCAATATCAAACAAAGACCATCCAACAATATTGCTCGACCCGTGCATATAATCTTGAAGAATCATCATACCAAATTCCCCACTAACAAAGGGACTTTCCACCTTATTAATACCTGACCAATGATAAAAGAGGCTCGAAACACACACTCAAGTAAGCGATGACCTAGGCAATGCATCTAACATTATATAACCATAGCCCAAGTACCAAGCAATCTGGCAAAATAATCAATATTCCCATTGGCAAGCATAGCTAGGAATTTGGACAACATAATCCTTATCGGCTAATAATTGTAACAAATACCCATGGCAGAGAGGCTGTCACCTCAGCAAAAAATATAATAATAGCCAATACAACAATAGAAAATCCAACTAAGCATCTAGGCATTATATTTATCTCACAATCTAGTCATCCAAGAATTAGAGGAATCGCATATCAACTGAATTATCACAACAAAATCATAACCATATAGGCACAAGGTGTAGCCAGGGGGATAATCGACAACCGGCCTCTCAAATACAGTGGACACTAGTATAAAACTACCCACTTCTGTAGTCAAGTATAGAAAAGTTCATATGTATAAATCATAGTGTTTTGGCTTACAGTCAAGCGCCCTCAAGGTAAAATCGTAACATAGGCGATAATTACTTAGAATCCCACCATGTATAACATACTCATTAACATTAGGAAACACAATAGATCCACCCAGCGATTAAACAAATGAATATAGATATACTAAGAGAACCAATGCTTAGCATTACGTTAGATGCAACTTATCTTACCCTTGGAAATCTTTGTTATGAGTGCTCATATCCCACAAAACATCTACCCAGCAACTGGCGTACAGATACATGTATGAAAAAATTTCATCCCCAATAACATCTCCTATAGTATGATACATAGTCATCTCCAACCAAGAACATATCACGAATTCTGTCTTCGAGGCCCTCCACAACCTCAATGCCTGTAGGCTTCCTATCCAGCTATCAAAACTCTAGGGCATCCCACCGCTACTCAATAGGAAATGAATAGAGCCAAATTCTCAGAAATCAAAGAACCATTGACAATGCGCACAACAAGAATCAACAACACAGGAAAATTTCTAAACATCCTGTAAGCCATGGACGTCTCTGCACCCATCCAAAGGACTCTACTAGATGATAGTTCTATATAGCTGAGAATACTGAATCTTAAGTCTGATACCAACTTGCCATGACCTAGTCCCAGTCATGATAGCACTTGCTAGGTCCCACCTAAAGACAAGCCAAAAACCTAACCCTAGAGTACCTGTCCTAGCTCTTTAGTCATAGTCAAAACCAAAATAATAATATATGTAGCCGAAACCTACCCAGAACCTAAAAGTGAATTATACAGAGCTACAATAGACACAAGGGCATATCATATAATTTATAACCATAATAATATACAAAATTAGAGTGCCTCAATAAATACATAACACTATTGTACAAGGACAATGTTTAGATACAAAAGACAGCTATCAACAAGAAAGAGACTGCGAAGAAGCCAGAGCTGCTGAAGCTCACCAAGAGTCTCCTGAGCGCTCCCTAAGTTCCCCATTTCAGCTATCATGGCCCATACCTAGACCTATACTTTTGGAAGATGCAGAGGTAGGGGTGAGGACTAGAAAAAGGCATCCAGTAGACATCACCGACTGATCGAGTGAAATATTAAACATATATATAGCCTAAATATATAAAGACTACAGCAGTATAGTGAAATGAACTTACATTAAGGCACAGGCATGCTCTGGAACCCTCAAACCATAGTTGAACCAATTGTAGTGAGAAACGATGATAAACTAATCCAACCCAACTTTGATGGTAGGAGAGAACACATAAGCTAAATTGAAACCACAAATGCAACTCAGTAAGTACCCTGGTCTGGACTGGCCCTCAGACCATGCCTGGACTAGACCTTAGGCAACCCACTAGAGATATCAGGTAAGTAAGACCCTAGACTGGACATTAACGCATAATGAACTTATACGATATCGATTGATGAAAACTGTAAATGATACCATAACTGCCCCTAAATAACGCATAGTGTTGTCCACGAGTGCAAGGCCCTAGTACCAATGCTTGTACGCCAACTAGGGTCCCATAAGCTCAAAAGGTACACGTGTGCACACCTAATTAATCGAATTATAATATAACCTAACTCTTAATATCCCATGATCACAAGTCTGTTGTACGTGGGGTAAAGCCCTAGTATTTAAGCCTGAATTTCCCCTACGCCCCCATAAGCCCAAAAGAGTACATCCATACACAAATAGGGTACGAATAGGTATGTGGATCCACATGTAATCAATCACGGGGCCTCCCCCCAACAATCATATGACAATCGGGTCTTGAACCCTACGCCGACATGTGATACCCGATCCAAAATATCCATGCATATTGGTGGGATATATCCCACGTGGGAGAAAGAATCCACCTTGCATAATCAAATGTGTCTTATCTTAGAATGTCAATCGCGAGCCTCATCCTAAAATGGGATCAACAGGGTCCTCAACCGAAGTCAGTCATTATGTAATATAGTCAATAGGGTCTGCAACCCAGAACATCAATAGGTGCTCAATCCTAGGAATTGGCATCCGAAGCTCGGTGCTCAGGCAGGGCCACTGGAACTCAGTACCCCCAGGTGCGTAAATTAGGGACTTAGATACTCAAGCATTGTCATCGGTGCTCAAACAGCAATGGGGAGAATCATCTAGGACTCGAGGTATCAAATAGTCACCCGCTCAACCAATCTATGCCGATCCAAAGCTCCAAACTCATATAATACCTAGAGTAAACATAGTGACAACACTTACAACCTAGGTATCCCATAATCTCAATCCAACTTGTATAACCATAACCACCATTTCTCTTAGATACAATAGATACCCCCAATATCAAATGAAAAGGACCATTGCATAAGAACTACCAGAACTACATCGGCGTGTATATATATATATCACAAATCACAGTAGAATCATGCCCAACTAAGGCCAAATATATCATAACCCCATCAATCATAAGTGCCTAGAGTAAACATAGACAATTATAGTAAATCATATATACCAGAATCATGCCATAGTATGACATATAATCAATACACAATCTTATAGTTAGCATCTCTATAACAATGGTTATACACAATCATATAGGTATAAGTCAGGTCAGTATGTATGCCTTCCCTAGGCACTAGCTCATATTCGGCCCTCACCAAGCTCTTTCTCTGTGTAAAGCAATCCAGAGGGCAGCATCGATATAACATAAGTTAAGGCCCAAGAGGCTAGATAATTAGAAGGATATCACCTACCCAAAATCATATCGTAGCCCAAGTACTATCATGGATTTTGCCCAAGGTAACCATGTGCTTGCCTATTAACAATATGCCCTTCGTTAGACAGGTTGCTAGATTCTAGGGCTAACCCATATAACTAGCGTCTCATCATAGATAACTTGGGGAAGCCCATAGGATATAGCCTGCACCTCACTACCAGGGTAACACTTTCATATCTAATCCGCCAGTGGCTTAGTAGCAACATTTCTCATATCACAGAATGCAAGGCTCCCTTATGGGTACCTTATAATTGCCCAAGAATATAGTGTATTTCTCTAGTCACTAACCAGTAGCACAAGTACATAATAGATGACGATGGTATATAGGATTATATAAGTCACAAGGCAGGACAAAATAGTGTTTAAATAGGAAATTCTACCATAAGTACTCAGAATAGATATAGACAACTGCAATCTCATATGCATATACATACCTACAAGATATATATACTAGATTTAGTACACAAGATAGCATGTAATCATTGGTCAACCTCAACAGCTAGTATATTTTGATAGCCTCCAAATCTCTTCCCGATGCTACTCAATTGTTAAAATAATATTTACATGGTCACTATGGTCACATTGACTGTAACATCTTAAAAAGAAAGCGAAGTAATGCTAATAGGGCTTAAAATGAGGAAAACAAGGCCAACGCCTGAAATCCTAAATAAATTCTCAAAAAATGATCCCTACATTACCCTTAGACTATAACCAAAAATTTATCCGAAAATGGACCCTAGAAGATGAAAAGGCCCAAAATCAAAGTTAAAAGATTTATGAAGAAACATTCTTTCCAAAACTTCCTCGGTCAAAATTCTCAAAAAATGAACAATTTCAGCTAACACCCAGCATACCACAGTGTTACCTTTGGAACGTACAATAATTTTCGCTCAAATTTCATTCAATTCCATCAAAACCCATTATGAAATCAACATGTAAAGTTTTCACCAATTTCTAGAAAGTAATCAGCTAAAATAGTGAATTTACCTCAAAATACACATAATAACTCAAATCCAACTTCACCATAACATTCCTTGCAGAATTTTGAGTCACGTGGACCTTTGGTTCGCCATTATCATACTTAAATTGAGTTTTTTATGAGCTTGGGAGTGCTTCACCTTGTGTTGATCGCAATGTATTGAAGCACTTAAATAGACCTCAAGCCTCTTATCTACTATCGTGGATCAAGCCCCATAAACACAAAGGCTTGGGGTAATTTTCCCTTCTCTACAAACATGGATACCTCTAAACAAATGCAAAGCTCTGCCAGGTGTACACTCTACAAATGCACCAATACCCTCCACAAATGTGAAGGCTTAATTCATCTGGTGCTGCACCAGCTCAAGTCCAAACTTTCCCAGGGCCATTCTCGGGGCATTCGATGTCTATTTTCTGTAAATGAATAGTGTAACCACACTAATTTCAACATTCTAGATCTAACTGTACTATTGGAATTCACAACAGAGCATCCTACAGAAAAATAAGGGTCCCACTTCTTCCTGGCTAATTTTAGCTTAAAGAACTAAGGGGATCAAAATGCAACTAGAAGACCTCATCAACCAATGAAGGATCAGTTTAGACTATTTTGGACATTCCAGAGCTAACCCTGCCAGTAGATTTTCATCCTGAGTGCATTTAGCTAGGTTTTAGTAGATCTACACTTTTTAGTTTCTTGTTAAACTCATTTAGCAACTTTTAGCTCAAAATCACACTAGGATCATCCATCCTTGGACTTACCACCCTCCTAACATAAATTGGTTGTTCTAAAACTGATAAAACAATTAAAATCCTATAGAAATCTCATTTTAGGAGTTTTAACTTCTCACTGACTTGGAAACTTACACAACTCACAGCCAAAACACCCAATAGTCATCTTGATAGTCCCAATAGGCCATAAAAGGTCTGAGGCCACCATATAGTAGCTCAAATCAACAGAGTCACTATAGAAATAAGGAACTCACTTGGAGAGTCATTATACCAAGCCTCACACTTTGTGGAAAGTTCTATTAGAAGGGTTAAGCCACTCGTTTCGTGGAAGGTTACATGGATAGATATGTCCCCCATGTATTTCAAATTGAATTTCAGTGGGTATGTGTTATTAGGACAGACATGCTTCATTCCTATGTGACATTTGCATTGC
Source organism: Solanum virginianum (assembly GCA_000787875.1). Taxonomy (NCBI): domain Eukaryota; kingdom Viridiplantae; phylum Streptophyta; class Magnoliopsida; order Solanales; family Solanaceae; genus Solanum; species Solanum virginianum. The sequence continues at coordinate 60,456 of DF357873.1, read as the reverse complement.
GTTGTATTTCATTATCTCTAATTGAAACTTATTATAGATGTAAATTAAAATCCTCTTTCCTATTACTTTTGTGAATGGAACTTATATATTATTTCAGTACAGAGAGTTATATTATTAGTTCATTTTGTATTGTATTACTATCTATTAGTCAGGCTAATTATCTCTTGTAGGTGATAACTATAGACGTTTTGACAGGGTTTGATGGAGTACTTAAGTTCTGTATACCTTTACATAGGGTGAATAGGAATAGTTACCCCTTACTTCTACACCTGTATATGTTATAAGGTTGGATCATACTGATCACGTTCTTTTGATTGTATTCTGAGGATTTCCAAAAAGATTTCTTAGGTATTGCTTGTCACTCACTAGTCTCTCATGTTCCTTTATCATGTTCTTGTTCTATTCGAGAAACAAAGATATTAAGACTTGTATTTTTTTATGACCCTGGAGGATTTTTGTACCTTCGTGCAAATTTACTGTCTTACCCCTACCCTTAGCTTCTTCATGATCTTTGTGATTTTTGGATGGATGGTATATCCTAAGGTGGTTGGGTGAGTTTGGTGCGAGTTTTTTGCTAGTTGGAGTCTTAAGTTAGAAAGGGTTGACTTTATTCAGCATCTCGATATCCGAGCATTAAATGAAACTTCTGGTTGTTCCATCAGTTTTGGGAGGTCCATTTTGGTCTAAATGAAAGGTTGGTTTAGGTTTTAAGGCCTTTATTTTGAGTTTACATAAGAAGTCATTTTAACTTTAGAGTTTGGTCTAACTTGACTTTGGTGAACATTTTATGTAAACACGCTCGAATGAGAATTTCATCAGTACGGTTAGCTCTAGAATGCAAAGTTTGGTCTAGAATTACCTTTGGTTTGATTCTCAAGGTTCTCAAAATAAATTTTAGGTCATTTATGTTTTTACGCATTAAATTAAGAAAAATATTAACTTTGGTCAATATTTCATCAAAACAGCCTCCATTGGAAAATCTGTCAATTTCATTGAGTCTAGAACATCATTTCTAGTTGGGTAACATAGTTTGTTCATATTGATGAGATCCTGAATGAATTCTAAATCCCAATTGTGAAATTCTCAACCTTGATCCATTATTTATGTTGCAGTTACTGGTACAGCACCCAAGTGTGCATCAGGTTCATAGCAAGCCCTCTGCGATCATAGAAGCAGACTTCAATGACTATCGTGATCATGGGTGAGTATCATATTCGCGAAGGCCTTCTGAGTTAAGCATAGCGATTGTAGGCTTAACCTTTGGGATTATAGAGAATAAGTGTCTAGGACCTTGCTATCGCGAACGAGATCTAACATTCGAGAAGACCAAATCAGTTGGCACATTAGTGAATTTAACACTCAATTCCAGTAACCAATTCCGATTGTGAGACTTGGTATTTTTGAGTTTTTGAGAGCTTCGTTTGGCCAAATTTGTTGATTCTTGCTCAACTAAGCTGATAGTTCTTGTGGTAACATTTCAACAACATTAAATATTCCTCAATCTGAGTAAGTTTTATGTGATTTTTTCCTAATTTTCCCACTTTGGACCAGTTAGGACTTGAAAATTATTGAGTTATTTTTTCCCTTTCTAGTACACAAAATGTCCTCTTTTGGGGTACAAGTTTCTTGAGCCATTTGGGACCTTGTAAAGGAGTTGGTTTTTCAAATTTGTGCATGGGTGCCTATGTTAAAACCCATTTCCAATCCAAATTTAACTAAATCAATATGGATATAATTAGTCTTGTTTTGATATGTTATTCGATAATTTGATAGAGTGGCAATATTTGAGGGCATTTTGGAAGGCCAAAGCTCTTGTATAGTAGTTCTGTCTTTAAGGTAGGCTATAGTGTCTTTCTTTTTTACTCAACTTGAATTAATTTTATATAATTTGATTAGTTACACATGATTAGATAGTGGAATGATAGCATTTTAGTGAGTTGAGATTGTGAAAATACTTGTTAGTATGGTAGCAAGATTTAGTGGAATTTGACCAAAAATCCTTATTTTAGGATGACGCTTGTGAATTGGATGATAGAATACTTAGAAATGACTTTAAGGGGATATAAACATAGCTCAATGAGTTTTGGATTGTTGGATTATTGGTTGAGTTGCTAGATTATTTAATTGCTAATATTTATATCTTTTTGGTGATTTATTGCTAAACTTAATGAATTTTCTCTATATGTGGTAAGTTGAAAAGTTTTTTAAATTACTATCGTAAATGTGTAAATTGGATGGAATTTGGTTGAAATGATATTATAATATGAAAATTATGAAAAATGGAACTTTGGGGTTTTTATAGAATCTACTAATAATTATAAGATTTTGATAGAAAGGTGGTTTCGCATGCATATTAATAAAGCACTGCATATAAATAAATGCTAAGCTCGAAGCATAATTCTAGATGGCCCATAGACAGATTCTTGGTACATAATTATTGCATGATAAGATTGAAGCATATTCTGGGCACACTTTCAGGTAATTGTACTTATATTTGATAAGCTCGAGACTATTCTGGAAAACCCATAAATACCTTTGGGGTTTCTATATTATTGTCAATGAGCACGAGGTCATTTTATGAGGCCTGCGACTACTCTTTTGGGGGGTTTTACTATTTAACATCCTCTACATTAAATTATACTTTTGTGTATTATGGAGAAGTTAGTGCAGATATATTATCTAGCACTTGGCTTTATTATTGTGGAATGTATTTTCTCATGTCCCATTACCTAGTTCTTAGTTATTCCTATGTTTCTTTTGTTGTTAGTTTAACAGGAGGTCCATTTTGGTCTAAATGAAAG